>JAVYIG010011580.1:0-59708 GCA_035222895.1 Strongylocentrotus droebachiensis | reverse complement strand
GCATAATAAATAAAAAGCAAAAACTTCAACAAGACATAAAATGAACAAGAAACGAACGTACACTTTTAATCGTTCCTCTAAAACAACCAAGCTAACTTCAGCATTAGCCTACGTTCTAGAAGATATATGCTGGAATAAGTCCGAAATGAGGATTTCAAGCATTCTGCCATTTAGATATGAGTGCACTCTGACATGATGTTAGTTAGAGCGGGGCAGTGCTGGTATATCCAAAGGGGTGGAGAGTGGGAGATTGTAAAAGTTTGAAATGAAATATTCTACCAGCAACATATTTACAATGCAATTTTTTCTACAAATTTGAAGGGACACTTAACGTAGTTGACCCGACCCCCCACCCAACCCCCATCCCCCCCCCCCCACCAAACCCCACCCCACTCTTGTCTTTTAAAGCCTCGTTCAGATATGACGTGGCACAATCGAGGCGGTTGTTGTCTCGCCTGCGTTAAAGGTAATACAAAGTTTTGGTATGGGGTCATGAATTTGGTTCAAATGAACATATTGGAAGCATATACGATCCTACAATATTCAGTGATCGTTGTCGCGGTCGAAATCGACTCTAAAGTTATGACATTGTAAATAATAAAGACTTTATGTTGAATAGCTCTCTCTCAAGGTCAAGATATTAGTTAAGCTATAAAACAATGTTTATTGACTAAAATCGACCGATTAGCTACTCTCGTTCGGGAAATTATATACCACATCTACATACTCTGAGAATTTCATGGTCGCAGCTACCATTGTACGGCCGTAGGAGCTATTTGAAATTTATCAAAATTTTACCGGGAGCACCGGTAAATCTTTATATTCAATTTTTCTCGAAAGCAGAAGTGTTTTATAGGGAATAACATTTCTGGTGTTTTTAATACATCCACATGGGCATCCAAATATATCAAAATTGTAAAGAATCACTATCCACCCATTTTTCAAAATTTCCCAAAACTTTGTATTACCTTTAAGCGAGACATAGGCGCCGCTTTTCCGGTGACGTCGACGGTGTCAACATCAACAACTTAACCTAAGGTTACGTTTTTGAATTTTTAGTATAATTTTGAAAGTATAAGTTCTTATTCAATGAAACTTAGACTTAAGGATTATCAAGTATCCCCAATCATGTGAGTAGAATTTCAGGTCACTAAGTTTAGGTCAAAGGTCATTTCCGGTCAACAGACTTAGACTATGTTGTGGCATCAACATCAAAACTTAACTAAAGGTCAAGATTTTGAATTGTTATCATAATTTTGAAAGAATACATTCCTATTCCATGAAACTTGAACATAGGGGTTATCAAGTATCACCAATGATGTGATTAGTCACTTAGGTCACTAAGTCCAGGTCAAATGTAATTTCGGGTCTGCAAACTTAGACTTTTTTGTGGCATCAAAATCAAGATTTTGAATTTTTAGCATACTTTCAAGTGTTTGTTAGAATTCCATGATACTTGTACACAAGGGTAATCAAGTATCATAAATAATATGACACAAATTCCAGGTCACAAAGTCAAGGTAAAAGGTCATAACAGGTCAGTAGACTTAGCTTATGAGAATTAATAAATCAATTTTTGTTAGTTTTTCATAGTCCATTAAGGTTATCAATCTTGGTACAAATGATAGTAAATAATTCTTCTGATGATTCTTAGTCAATATTCACTTCAAAATACTGATTATATTCAGAGGATTTAATTTTGGGGGGCCTGCTAATGGGCCACCCTGCCTAGAAATAATGTCCCAACCTCCACTTTTCATCATATCGAATTTCGTAATGCAGGCGAGACCGCCGAGAGCGTTTCCCTTGTTTTTTATGATGACGTAATGATGAAGTGGAACACATTTTACATTTCTGTATCTTATAACACAGAGCTCTGTGAATACGCGCAGGACCTTTGTTGCCATTCATTTACACCCTCCCCCCCAAAAAAAAATAAAAATAAAAATAAAATTTAAAAAATTTAAAAAAAAATAAAAAAAATTGTCAAACATTGATCATGGATTTGCGTTAGTGATGACCAATTGAACGGGGTCGTTAATCTCACTGGTTTCTTTGATGTCAAATGCTCGGCTGCTTTGATCGTAGTCTGTCATGACAGCGATAGCACCCGGACTCTCCTTTTTAACCCAGTAGAGGGTGCCATTGAAGTATTCTATATCTCGCAGGTTTTCTCGCTCTTTATCGCCACTGATGTCAGGGTCATTCATGTAGTTTGTGAGCTCGTGAGCCGTTGTGGGAATTTGATTTACGTCCATGTAGAAAGCTCGTTTCGCACGATATTCACAGAAAAATATGCGGCGAGGGTTCCCTGCCAAAATAAAGAAAATCCGCGAATTTTACAAGAATAATTTAATCTTTAATTTAATACAAATGCAATAACAAAACACACACAATAATCAATATGGATTAAAAATCAAAGTCTGAGAAGACAAGACAAGATTACGTACAACTTGAAGACACTGAAAGTGCGTGGTATATGTGGCGTATTATACAATACTCGTTTCAGTTAATTTTGATTTCATTTTTCATTTCTCCCAAAAAATGTGTCTGAAGAAAAATATTGATAAAAGAATACATAATTTGGGTTTTCTGTTGTACGCAGAAACCTTGAATTTTGTATTATTTAATCAATATTCGACTTCAAACACATTTGTTTTGAAAATCCTTGCAGATATGTGTCTTAAATTACATCCTCTTTCACATTATAATACAATTTCAGTGAAATTTCGCCATCAAATTTGTGGGGCTCCCAACAATTTAGAGGGGCTTTAATAGTTGAGGTTCGTTACAGTGTTAGTTGCCCAAATGATATTTCGAAGACACAAACAAAATCATGATAATTCATAGTATAACAAATAATAATGATAATACCTGTACCTTATCAAGCGCTTACCATATATTAACCAAAGCGCTTACAGCATCATTATTAGCCCAGTCATCGGATTCTATCACCTTTCTGCACATTATAGTTCACTTTCTCCACTCCGTCCATGAGGGCGTTAGTCGCTTACATGCTAATCCAACCACAATGGCGTTCCTATCCTACCGGGTTCTCATTAACACATCGGTGGAGTAGAACCATGTAGATAAACTTTGTTTTGTTAAATTTCCATTGATTTATCTGCAATAACATGTTATTTTACTAAACCCTTCTACAAATTAAATACGTACGACTGAGATCAATGCTTAATCCGATGATTTTTGATAGATCGTAGTTAGTGTATACAGTCTTCCTGCTGAAAGATCCATTGAGAGATTTGCGCTGGATATGGTGTATCATTGCCCAATACAAGAATCTGAAAATGTCAATTCAATTAAATGCATATCAATATGAAGAAAATCAGACGTCGCCATGACGTTATCATTTCACCAACATAATATTTATCCGGGTAACCATTGATAGAAATGAAACATATCCTGTATTATCATTTGAGTATCATGGTGTGAGCTCCAACAAGGAAAAAGGTCAAGTATTGCCGTGGCGCAAAAGGCCTCAGTATTGAAAATCGTATACAATAAGGGCAAGCCTCGCAATTCACTTTACTTGCTGCAGTTCATTAATATTATTTGTATTATTATTTGTATTAATAATAATATTATTATTATTGATATTTTCCCCCCTTTTTTTCTTCTTCTTTCAAATATTGTTATTATCATCGTTATTATTGTTGTTGCTTACCCCTGTTCCTCATCCACCTCCAACGACCAAGGGTCATGGTATAATCCAGTTTCAAAGTTGATCTCATTCCCTGGAAATGCGCTACCTTGTCCAATATCCACAGTTGTTATTTTCTTTGACCCTTTGTAAGCGATGTACAGAATGCGTGATGATTCAGCGATCGCAATTCCTCCGAGTTCTAAGATTCAAAGGAAGTCATGAATTGTATACATCTTGAAATGGGGGGGGGGGGGGGGGGGGATGGGGGCTCCAAACAATTGGACCAAAACATAATGACAATTAATAAACTAACTAAATCACAAACAAACAAAGATTGCATGATACATATTACACAAATCTTAATACTTCAATGTTGTTTGATATCCGTCTCATAAAGAAAATATGTTTTGGAATCAGCTCTATTTCAGTGTCATATTGTGTCAGATTCTTTGACTATTTTAATTCATATATATCAAGATTCATGATACGATTCTGTATTTGTTTTTTAAATCATTGAATAGGGAGCAAGTTTATATTTACGTCTGAGCGTATTTAAAAGCTTAAGTAAGGATATTTTCTACACCATACCATTGTTGTTTCCAGAAGTGACCTCCTCCCTGTTTCCTCCATCCTCATCAGCACGATAAACTCGTCGTTCACCATAGTCATTCCAGTAGATCTTCTTCTCCACCGAGTCATAGGTAATATATCTGGTTTTATTAGTGGATGGTATAGAGGTGAAGTCTAGGTCACCTTGTAGATCTGCAACAGAAATCCCGTCTCCATCTGTCACAAAGATCTTTGCAGTCGATGCTAAATAAATGAGTGAAAGGGAGGAATTTTAATCCACAAAGTTTTCCCTTGTACGTATATTAAACGGCTGAAACTGTACTATGGCACTGGCACTTACAAAATTAATTTAGTGCTGGTCATCTGATTACAAATTGCGAAATAATTTTTTAGAACGGTTGATTATGTATTACAAAAGAATAATTGAAAGTGTTGGTTTTATGAAAACGAAAAAACTTGTCTAAATTACAGACATTCATATCCATTGTACACAGATATATATAGGTATTGGACGTTAGGAATGCAGTTTGGGCCAATATTTTCCACTATTTCTCGTCATTTTTCGAGCATGGGGGCATTTAAGACGCAGTCATTTTCAGGAGACATTTATTGTTTGCTTTTTTTTTCTTCTTTAAAATAACCATAAAGTTTGAGAAAACTTACAAAATATTGTCCAACTTTACCAGAACTCAATTTTCTTTCGTTTTGTTAGAAAATTGCTATTCTCATAATGTATCAATCACAATATGTAAAGCACAATGGATGAATAAACTGAATAGATCCGTATTAATTAGGAAGGTTAAACAATAGGCAAATATAAAAAGAAAAAGAATATACGTTAAGGTTGCTCTATTCAAAGCCAGTAACATAATTCGTTCTATATTGGAAGAGTCTACGTCTACAAATATTTGTAATTGTTATCTTTTTAATTTTAAGGTTTTTTCCTACCTTTAGGCTAATTTTTGGTCTTAATTGAATTAACAAATTCAAATTCAAACGAGTAAAGGCCACCGCACACTATACGATCATATAGCGTTACGATTCGGGGAAAGACAGTTATACATGTATTAGATATGGAAATCTAAAACAGACATCATATTTCTGATTTAAGTTCAAATGATGATAAGAATACTAAAAACCTAAAATGTAGTGCATTTAAGCCTTCTCGTTTAGAATAAAGGCATAATCGGCTTTAAATCGTAAACGATTGCACTTCTAGTCTGACGTCACTTCGATTCTGAGAATTTAGATTTCATTGATCATATGACTATTCATAATGTATTTGTAGGCAATGACCAGCACTTCAATGAATAATGGTCAGAATGCGAATTACAACTCTATATGTTCCTTCAATTGTAAATAACAATACTAACGTACAATTGAATATCAGTCGTTCTTCGTTCTTGAGGGCTGGTAAAGAAATAACCAATTAAAGGAACTCCCTAAAGTCACATTCCACTGATCAAGGGTAATGCTGATTTACAATGCATTAATGAATCGTAGGCAGTATGCCACTTCTCGATTAAAAAACTATTCTGTGTCAGAGAGGGAGCGAATAATTATCTGTACTACAAGTACTGCAAAAGAATGATTTGTGACGTTCGCAAATTTTTTTCAATTTGTGTTGTGCAGGTTTTGAGGTGAATCATTCCAAAATATGGATAAATATATGAATACAGAAAATCCACTTTTATCCTCCTATTCTTGGTTTTCATTCCCGTTAAAATAGAGCTATAGTGTTATGACTATGACTATCATACAAAGGGTTATAATTATCGAACAATCTGACTAGCGATTTTAACGGTAACAATTATTTTCTCCTTGTACAATTTCTTTAAAGATGGCCGTATGGAAATACCTACTTTAAAAGGGTTATTCGACAGAACTTTGTATAACAAAATACATAGGGTTAAGAATATTCCATTATCTATGTACTTTGGGGGTTGGGTTTATGCCAGTAAGCTACGGACTAATCTTTCGCATACGTGTAATCCGAAAGTATTTTGTTAAGAAACATGCCATTACCACCAAAAAAAAGGGAAGAGTTGTACCTGTCGTTTGATTTGTGAAAAACATCTCGAAAATACTTACATGCTATTCATTTTGTTAAAGGGAAAGGTACTTATCATTTTCGTAATAATGTGAGGAAATATTCTGAAAAAAAAACAACATTAAACAACAAAAACAAAAACTACAGCATCAGCACCTACATAAAGTTTGAAATGACAGAAGACAATAGCATCTTTTAAAGCGGGACTGCACTACTTGTAGCTACTTGCGCCCTCTTTATAGCAAACAATGCCTAAGCGGTACCCGTTGGTCCCCCAATGTCCCCCTTTTTTATGTTAATTGAGAGCTGATTAGATGAAATAACTACCTGTCAGTGACAACGCAGGGAGGTCTAATCCCTCCTGGCGAAACTAGTGCAGATAGGCTTTAAAGGAAGCGCAGAAAGACACACCAAAAATGTAAAGAAAGGAGAGATAAAACTAAAAAATGTTTGCACTTAGTAAAAGATAGATAGATTGAGTGAGAGAGGGGAGAGAGAGAGAGAGAGAAAGATGGCGTCAATGAAGTTTTCTAACATGTAGCTGTTGTGGTATGTGAGGTGGTTGCGGCCGTCCTAAACATCATTGTGGTGTCTTGTGCAGTAGTTGATTCTGGATAATAAAAGATAATATAAACGCATGGTGATACGATCTCGGGGCAATATACGCTCCATTTCATATACAACCAATTTCAATTGAAAGAGAGAGAGAGACAGAAAGAAAGAAGGAGAGAGATGAAACGAGTGGGAGAATGGAAGAATAGAGAGAGAGAGAGGGGGGGGGGGTGGTCACTTGTTTATCACCGGAACTGTGCTTGATTGGATACGTTCATATCTCCACAATCGCAGTCAACGTGTGATCGTCAACGACACGCCTTCCGCAACATTTCCACTGATCTGCGGCGTTCTTCAAGGTTCCGTAATCGGTCCACTTCTCTTTCTTCTCTACACCAGCCATCTAAGGTCATTAATTCTCACCAGGGGATTTAGCATGCGATGTACGCTGACGAGACTCAGATTTATATAACTGTGAAGCCCAACGGGAAGGATGATGCGACTCGGAAACTTAGCAATTGCCTTGAAGACATTAGGTTCTGGTCTTTTAACAATAGACTTTGCCTTAATGAACGAAAATCTTAAATGATCCACATTACTTCCAAATTCAGAAACACTGATTATTTCCCCGACTTGGTTACCAGATATGGTTCACTGAAGAGTAGTGAATACGTACGAGACCTTGGTGTTTTAATCGACAAAAATCTTACATTTCAGCAGCATATTAAAAATGTCTGTAAGTCTGCATCTTTTGGAATCTTTAAAATTGGGAAAATTAGGAAACTACTTGACCGACCCACAACTGCAAAATCAACCAATGCCTTTGTATCCTCCCACCTTGATTGTTTTAATTCAATTTTGTCTGGCCTTCCTCATTTGTACCTACTTCCACTTCAAAGAATTCAGAATACTGCTGCAAGGCTTGTTACTCTCTCGAGAAAATTTGAGCACATAAACCTAATTGCGTTCTCTTCATTGGCTTCCCATACACCATCTTATAACCTTTAAAGTTCTTCTTTTGACGTTCAAAATTATCCATGGCCAAGCCCCTAAATATCCTTCAGATTTGATTTTCTTACGTTCTTCTAGTTCTTTTAGACCTCTTCGATCATCATCAACATTGCAGTTAACCCTTGGACCTCGTACTGTTACAAAATATGACGATGGAGCTTTTTCAGTAATTGCCCCTATCCTTTGGAATAAATTACCAGCGCATATTCATAATACTCATTCCCTTGACCAGTTTAAGTCCTTGCTGAAAACGCACCTTTTTAATTCGTGAATGGTATTCTACACGGGTGCAATTGGTCAAAGGAGGTGCACACCACGTTATTCCTTGTATGTTTGATCTCATTTTTGATCTTATGTTTGATCTCATTTGTATTTGTATTTGTATTAATATATTTAAATATGCATGATTTATTGAATAAAGAACAGATTTATAAGTTGTGTTTTTAAAAATATGTTTTGGTTGGTAATTTGTAGACAGACAATGGTGCGCTTAGAAACACCCGTATTAAGCGCCTAATACATGTTGTGTATTATTATTATTATGATGCTGGGATAATAATGAAGTTATCTTACGAGTAGTTGTTGTAGGAAGAGAGGTGATCGAGCCCGTCGTAGACATTGTTGTTGTGTCTTGTGTAGTAGTTGATTCTAGAAAATAAATAGTTGTATAAACTCATGATGATTAGATCTTAGGGCAAAATATTTTCTATTATATATACAACAAAATTGAATTGAATGATAGATTGATTAAGAGAGAGAGAGGGGAGAGAGAGAGAGAGACAAAGACAGAGAGAGAAAGATAGAGAGAGAAAGAAAGAAGGAGGGAGAGAGAGAGAGAGGGGAAGAGAGAGAATGAAAAGATTGAGAGAGAGAGAGAGAGGAAGAGAGAGAGGGGGGGGGGGAGGATGCTGGGATGATACTTAAGTTATCTTACGAGTAGTTGTTGAAGGAAGAGAGGTGATCGAGCCCGTCGTAGACATCGTTGTTTTGTCGTGTTTAGTAGTTGATTCTAGATAATAAATATTGGTATAAACACATGATGATTCGATCTAGGGCAAAATAATTTCTATTATAATATACAACACAATTAATTTGAATGATAGATTGATTAAGAGAGAGAGAGAGAGACAAAGAAAGTGAGAGAGAAAGAGAGGGAGATAGAGAGAGGAAGAGAGAGAGAATTGAAAGAGAGAGAGGAAGAGAGAGAGCATGGAAAGGATTGAGAGAGTTAGAAAGAGAGAGAGAGAGAGATAGAGACAGATACGAAAAGAGAGAGAGAGAGGAAGAGAGAGAATGGAAAGGATTATCAACAATTAGCTCCTATTTTTACGAGATTATATCAGTTAACTTTGGATCTAGGTGTAATACCACAAATATGGAAAACATCTTCGATTATACCAGTTCCAAAAGGGAATAGGAAAGGTAGTAGCACAGATCTGAATGCCTTTTGCCCTGTAGCACTCACATCTAATGTCATGAAATGTTTGGAAAGGTCGATTTTGAAACATCTATTGAGTCAAGCTGGCTCATTTATTTGACCCCTTTCAATTTGCTTATAGACAGAATAGGGGAGTTGAGGACGCTGTTCTTTTCCTTCTTCATGGAATATATAGTCATTTAGATATCCCCAAATCATATGTAAGATATACCTTCCTTGAATTCCCTAGAGCTTTCAATACCATAACTCCTCACCTGTTAATAAATAAACTGATAGAAATGGAGGTTGATATTAAAATAGTGCTCTGGATTCATAACTTTCTAACAAATAGACAACAATCAGTAATACTGGGAAATATTCAATCCCCTACTTTGGTAACCAATACAGGAGCTCCACAATGGTGTGTCCTTTCTCCCCTGTTACTTTCACTGTATACCAGTGATTGCACTAGTACCAGTCAATGTTGTTCATTTATAAAGTATACTGATGACACTGCTATCACAGGTTTCATTAAGGGAGGAAATAGTGAGAATGAGTATTTTTGTCAAGTTAATCAGTTTGTTGAATGGTGCGATCGCCACAACCTATATTTGAATGTTCAAAAAACCAAAGAGATTATTATAGACTTTCGACGTGGTGACGTTAATCATATCCCTTTGTATATTCATGAACAGGCAATCGAACACGTACATGAATATAAGTATCTTGGTACCTTGATTGATGATAAGCTAGGATTTAATAAGAACACCAACGCTGTACACAGAAGAGCTAATCAACGGATGTTTTTTCTAAGGAAGCTCAACAAATTTAACGTTGACAGGACGATCTTTCATCTTTTCTTCAGTCTATCATTCAAAGTGTTCTTCTATTCAATCTCATTTCTTTTTATGGAAATCTCACACAAGCAGACAAAACTAAACTCGAACGTCCTAGGAAAATTGCTCAACGTCTTATCGGCATTGAATTACCACCCCTATCAGTTTTGTTTGAAGATCGCTTATTGACTAAAATAACTTCTATTATGAAAGACCCATCACATCCACTATTTTCTTGTTTTACTTTTAGCCGCTCAGGAATCCGCCTGCGCGTACCAATTACCCGTAGAGCCAGATACAGAAATTCTTTTATTCCAAATTCCATGCACATCTATAATGCACAAATAACACGAAGTTATCAGCTTTAAGCGAAATAATAGCGATAATAGCGATTATGATTATTTGTTAACTTTTTCTCTACCCACCCAGTAAAATACATTTGTAGGGTTTGGGTCGGAAAGTTTTCCACCTTTTCACCTCTGTGGGTCAAAAACATCCGTTGTTTAGCTCTGATGCTGATTTTTTTTTCTTCTACATTACTATGGCGATGTGTTTTCTGTCATGCATTATAATCTGATTGGAAATTATGCCATCTCTCCTTCTCTATCTCTCCCCTTTCCCTTTGGACCCTTACCAACTCTCCATATATTTCTCTCTTTTATCAGTCCTTCGAGCTTGAGCTCTCTTTTCCTTTCTCTTTCTGCTCGTATTTCGATTGTGATGCTGCTCCTATTCTACTTGCATACACACATTTATATTCATACTCGCATTGATATTCATACCTGAATTTATTCATGATGTGATTCAGAATTGTATTTAAAATTCTTGCTATGTATAAGTCATATAACTGTATTATCCTGTTTTGTGCTGAAAGCCGGAGGACCGTACCTGCTCTTAGACTTTTTCTTTATAGAGTCTTGACGCCCTTCTCGCTTTCAGCACACGACACCATGTTTTTTTCTTATGTTTTATGTATAACATGTTACACCAATAGAAAACAAATGTCTGTATTATATTATGGACAATAAACTCTTGAATCTTGAATCTTGAGAGAAAGAGGGAGAGAGAGAGAGGGGGGAGAGGGGGGAGGGGGGGGGGGGGTACTGGGATGATAATGAAGTTATCTTACGAGTAGTTGTTGTAGGAAGAGAGGTAATCGAGCCCGTCGTAGACATCGTTGTTTTGTCTTGAGTAGTAGTTGGTTCTAGATAATAAATATTGGTATAAACGCATGATGATTCGATCTTAGGGCAAAATACTTTCTATTATAAATACAACCAAATTTAATTGAAAGATAGATTGATTATGAGAGAGAGGCGAGAGAGAGAGAGTGAAAGACAAAGAAAGAGAGAGAAAGATAGAGAGAGAAAGAGAGAAGGAGGGATAGAGAGATAGAGAGAAGAAGAGAGAGATAGAGAAAATGGGGGAGAGAGAGAGAGAGAGAGAGGAAGAGGAGAGAATGGAAAGAGAGAGAGAGGAAGAGGGAGAATGGAAATGATTGAGAGAGAAAGAGGGAGAGACAGAGAGAGGAAGAGAGGGAATGGAAAGAGAGAGGGAGATAGAGAGAGAGAGAGGGAGAGAGAGAAAGAGAAAGAGGGAGAAAGAGAGGGAGATAGAAAGAGGAAGAGAGAGAGAATGGAAAGAGAGAGAGGAAGAGAGGGAGAATGGAAAGAGAGAGAGAGAGAGAGAGGGAGGGAGAGGGAGAGAGAGACACACAGAAAATGAAAGAGAAAGAGAAAAGATAGAGAAAGGAAGAGAGAGAGAATGGAAAGAGAGAGAGAGGAAGAGAGAGAAAATGGAAATGATTGAGAGAGTAAGAGGGAGAGAGAGATATAGACAGAATAGAAAAGAAAGAGAGAGAGAGGAAGAGAGGGAATGGACGGGATTGAGAGAGAGAAAAAGAGAGAGAGAGAGGGGGAGAGGTGGAGAGGGGGGGGGGGGGGATGCAGGGATGATAATGAAGTTATCTTACGAGTAGTTGTTGTAGGAAGAGAGGTGATCGAGCCAGTCGTAGACATTGTTGTTGTGTCTTGTGTAGTAGTTGATTCTAGAAAATAAATATTCGTATAAACACATCATGATTCGATCTAGGGCAAAATACTTTCTATTATATATACAACAAAATGTAATTGAATGATAGATTGATTAAGAGAGAGAGAGAGAGGGAGAGAGACAAAGAAAGTGAGAGAGAAAGAGAGGGAGAGGGAGGGAGAGAGAGATAGAAAGCGGGAGAGGGAGAGAATGGAAAGGATTGAGAGAGAGGAAGAGAGAGACACACACACAGAAAGTGAGAAAGAAAGAGAGAGAGAGAGAGAGAGAAAGAGAGAGAGAGAGAGGAATGATACTAAAGTTATCTTACGAGAAGTTGTGGTAGGACGTGAGGTGGTTGAGGCCGTCGTAGACATCGTTGTGGGCTCATGTGCAGTAGTTGATTCTGGATAATAACAGATGATATAACACATGATGATACTATATTGGGGCAATATACGCTCCATTTCATACACAACCAATTTCAAATGAAAGAAAGAGAGAGATAGAAAGAAAGGAGGGGAGAGAGAGAGAGACAGAGATAAGAAAGAGAGAGAGAATGGAAAGATAGAGAGAGAGAGAGAGAGGAAGAGAGAGAGAGAGAGAGAGAGGGGGAGGATGCTGGGATGATAATGAAGTTATCTTACGAGTAGGTGTTGTAGGAAGAGAGGTACTCGATCCCGTCGTAGACATTGTTGTTGTGTCTTGTGTAGTAGTTGATTCTAGAAAATAAATATTGGTAAAAACACATGATGATTTTATTTAGGGCAATATACTTTCTATTATATATACAACCAAATTTAATTGAAAGATAGATTGATTAAGAGAGAGAGAGAGAGAGAGAGAGAGAGAGAAAGAAAGTGAGAAAGAGAGAGAGAGAGAGATAGAGATACAAAGGTAACATGCTTACTTGTAATTGTATTTGGATTTAATATGGTCGAGGCCGACATAGAAGTGGCTGTTGCTTCAGGAGAAGTACTAGATGCTGAACACGAATTGAAGTTAAACGAAGACAAATTTAAGATGTAAATTTCTATTTGTGAACATTAGATCTGAGAGAGAATCAGATTAGCGCAACACATACGTCGTGCAGAAAAGGGGGAACAAGAATGGAAATAAAGAGAGGAAGAGAGGGAGAATGGAAAGAGAGAGAGAGAGGGAGAGGGGGAGGAAGAGGGAGAGAGAACCACCCAGAAAGTGAAAGAGAAAAAAAGAGACAGGAAGAGAGAGAGAATGGAAAGAGAGAATGAGGAAGAGAGACAAAATGGAAATGATTGAGAGAGTAAGAGGGGGAGAGAGATAGAGACAGAATAGAAAAGGGGGAGAGAGAGAGAGGAAGAGAGAGAATGGACAGGATTGAGAGAGAGCAAAAAAGAGAGAGAAAGAGAGAGGTGGAGAGAGGGGGTGGGGGGGGGGGGTGGGTACTGGGATGATAATTAAGTTATCTTACGAGTAGGTGTTGTAGGAAGAGAGGTAATCGAGCCCGTCGTATACATTGTTGTTGTGTCTTGTGTAGTAGTTGATTCTAGAAAATAAATATTGGTAAAAACACATGATGATTTTATTTAGGGCAATATACTTTCAATTATATATACAACCAAATTTAATTGAAAGATAGATTGATTAAGAGAGAGAGAGAGAGAGAGAGAGAGAGAGAGAAAGAAAGTGAGTGAGAAAGAGAGAGAGAGAAATAGAGAGAATGGAAAGAGAGAGAGAGAGAGAGAGGGGGGAGAGAGGGGGGGGGGGGGGAGGATGCAGGGATGATAATGAAGTTATCTTACGAGTAGTTGTTGTAGGAAGAGAGGTGATCGAGCCCGTCGTAGACATTGTTGTTGTGCCTTGTGTAGTAGTTGATTCTAGAAAATAAATATTCGTATAAACACATCATGAATCGATCTAGGGCAAAATACTTTCTATTATATATACAACAAAATTTAATTGAATGATAGATTGATTGAGAGAGATAGAGAGAGAGAGAGAGAGAGAGAGAGAGAGAGATAAAGAAAGTGAGAGAGAAAGAGAGGGAGATAGAGAGAAGAAGTCTAGAGAGAGATAATGGAAAGAGAGAGAGGAAAAGAGAGAGCATGGAAAGGATTGAGAGAGTTAGAAAGAGAGAGAGATAGAGACAGATTGGAAAAGAGAGAGAGAGAGAGGAAGAGAGAGAATGTAGAGAGAGAGGGAGAGAGAGAGAGAGAGAGAGGGGAGAGAGAGATAGAGGGGGGGGGGGGTACTGGGATGATAATGAAGTTATCTTACGAGTAGTTGTTGTAGGGAGAGAGGTGATCGAGCCCGTCGTAGACATTGTTGTTGTGTCTTGTTTAGTAGTTGATTCTAGAAAGAAAAAATATTCGTATAAACATATCATGATTCGATCTAGGGCAAAATACAACAACATTAAATTGAAAGATCGATAGATTTAGAGAGAGAGAGAAAGAAACAAAGAAAGTGAGAAAGAAAGAGAGAGTGAGGGAGAGAGAGAGAGAGAAAGAGGGAGAGAGAGATAGAGAGAGGACGAGAGGGAGAGAATGTAAAGAATTGAGGGAGAAAGAGGGAGAGAGAGATAAAGAGAGGAAAAGAGAGAGAATGGAAAGGGAGAGACATAAAGAGGGAGAGAGAGAGATAGAAAGATGAAGAGGGAGAGAATGGAAAGGATTGAGAGAGAGAGAGGAAGAGAGAACGAGAAAGAAAGTGAGAAAGAAAGAGAGAGAGAGAGAGAAAGAGAGAGAGAGAGAGGGATGATACTAAAGTTATCTTATGAGTAGTTGTGGTAGGACGTGAGGTGGTTGAGGCCGTCGTAGACATCGTTGTGGGGTCATGTGCAGTAGTTGATTCTGGGTAATAACAGATTCATATAACCAATTTCTATTGAAAGATAGATAGGAAGAAAGAAGGAGAGAGAGAGAGACAGAGAGAGAGAGAAAAGGAGAGAGAGATAGAGATAAGAAGAGAGATAGAATGAAAGATAGATAGAGAGAGAGAGAGAGGAGAGAGAGAGAGAGGGGGGGGGGGGATACTGGGATGATAATGAAGTTATCTTACGAGTAGTTGTTGTAGGGAGAGAGGTGATCGAGCCCGTCGTATACATTGTTGTTGTGTCTTGTGTAGTAGTTGATTCTAGAAATAAAAAATATTCGTATAAACATATCATGATTCGATCTAGGGCAAAATACTTTCTATTATATATATAACAAAATTTAATTGAATGATAGATTGATTAAGAGAGAGAGAGAGAGAGAGAGAGAGAAAGAAAGTGAGAAAGAGAGAGAGAGAGATAGAGAGAATGGAAAGAGAGAGAGAGAGAGGGGGGGGGGGGGGAGAGAGGGGGGAGGATGCAGGGATGATAATGAAGTTATCTTACGAGTAGTTGTTGTAGGAAGAGAGGTGATCGAGCCCGTCGTAGACATTGTTGTTGTGCCTTGTGTAGTAGTTGATTCTAGAAAATAAATATTCGTTTAAACACATCATGCATCGATCTAGGGCAAAATACTTTCTATTATATATACAACAAAATTTAATTGAGTGATAGATTGATTGAGAGAGATAGAGAGAGAGAGAGAGAGAGAGAGAGAGATAAAGAAAGTGAGAGAGAAAGAGAGGGAGATAGAGAGAAGAAGTCTAGAGAGAGATAATGGAAAGAGAGAGAGGAAAAGAGAGAGCATGGAAAGGATTGAGAGATTTAGAAAGAGAGAGAGATAGAGACAGATTGGAAAAGAGAGAGAGAGAGAGAGAGAGGAAGAGAGAGAATGTAGAGAGAGAGAGAGAGAGAGAGAGAGAGAGAGAGAGGGGAGAGAGAGATAGAGGGGGGGGGGGGTACTGGGATGACAATGAAGTTATCTTACGAGTAGTTGTTGTAGGAAGAGAGGTGATCGAGCCCGTCGTAGACATTGTTGTTGTGTCTTGTTTAGTAGTTGATTCTAGAAAGAAAAAATATTCGTATAAACATATCATGATTCGATCTATAGGCAAAATACTTTCTATTATATATACAACAAAATTAAATTGAAAGATCGATAGATTTAGAGAGAGAGAGAAAGAAACAAAGAAAGTGAGAAAGAAAGAGAGAGTGAGGGAGAGAGAGAGAGAAAGAGGGAGAGAGAGATAGAGAGAGGACGAGAGGGAGAGAATGTAAAGAATTGAGGGAGAAAGAGGGAGAGAGAGATAAAGAGAGGAAAAGAGAGAGAATGGAAAGGGAGAGACATAAAGAGGGAGAGAGAGAGATAGAAAGATGAAGAGGGAGAGAATGGAAAGGATTGAGAGAGAGAGAGGAAGAGAGAACGAGAAAGAAAGTGAGAAAGAAAGAGAGAGAGAGAGAGAGAAAGAGAGAGAGAGAGAGGGATGATACTAAAGTTATCTTATGAGTAGTTGTGGTAGGACGTGTATGGCGCGCCATATGCCCAATAACCCCGAAAAACACGGTTTATCGCCGATAAACAAGGTTTATCGACGAAAAACAAGGTTTATCGAGCGAAAAACAAGGTTTATCGAGCGATAAACCTTGTTTATCGTGAGAAACTCTGTATATCGACTGATAAGCACAGTTTCTCTCGATAAACAAGGTTTATCGACGATAAACAAGGTTTATCGAAAAACACGGTTATTCGTATTTCGTCAGGAGAGGGCGCTTTTTAAAGTTGCACCCAGCTCAGAGCACTGCTCCGCACGTGCGCTTTACACCGTAGAATATACCAACACCGTAACACTTGCTCGCGCTCATGACCACGATCGACATTTTCTGAGTAGAGGTATGGCGAAGTATTCCAGGTTTTTCCCCAATTTTTGAAATGTTATGTTTATATATCTCTCTCTTTCAAACTTTCTAGGTTTTCCCCTTCTCTTATGTCTCTCACTCTCCCCCTTTCTTTCTCTCACTCTCTCTTTCTCCTACCCTCTTAATATAACCCTTCTGTCTTTCCCTCTCTTTCTTCTAATTTTGTCTTTCCCTTTCTCTTTCCTTTTTCTTTCTCTGCACTCCCTCTCTGCCTCCTCCCCTTTTATCTCTTTCCCCCGGTATGAGAAATAGGGTAGAGATAGATGGTTGGAGAGAGAGGAGAGATAAATGAGAGATAGAGGAGAGATAGAGCAGGGGAAAAGGAGAGATAGAGCGGGGATAGATGGATGGATATAGATGGAGAGAGAGAGAGAGAGAGAGAGAGAGAGAGAGGAGAGATAGAGGAGAGATATTTTAAAGATAGATGGATGAAGATAGAGGAGAGGTAGAGCGGGGATAGATGGATGGTTATTGAGGATAAATAGAGGAGAGATAGAGGAGAGATCGAGGAGAGATAGAGGAGGGATGAATGAGAGATAGCGGAGAGATAGAGGAGAGATAGAGCAGGGATAGATGGATGTAGAGAGAGAGAGGATAGAGAAAGAGGAGATATAGGGTAGAGATAGATGGATGGAGAGAGAGGAGATATAAATTAGAGATGGGGGAGATAGAGGAGAGATAGAGCAGGGAAAGATGGATGGAGATAGACGGTGAGAGAAAGATATAGGAGAGATAGAGCAGGGATAGAGGAGAGATAAAGGAGAGAATAGAGATGAATGAGAGATAGAGGAGAGATAGAGCAGGGATAGATAGATGGAGATAAAGGAGATATAGAGCAGGGTAGATGGATGGAGAGAGAGGAGAGATAAAGGAGAGATAGAGGAGAGATAGAGGAGAGATATCGATCTATCCCCGCTCTATCTCTCCTCTATCTCTCCTCTATCTCCTCCATCTCTCATTTATATCTCCTCTCTCTCCATCCATCTATCTCTACCCTATATCTCCTCTTTCTCTATCTCTCTCTCTACATCCATCTATCCCTGCTCTATCTCTCCTCTATCTCTATCCTTTCTCTCCTTTATCTCTCCTTATTATTTACCCTTATTCACCATCCATCTTTCCATGCTCTATCTGTTCTCTCTCTCTCTCTCTCTCTCTCTCAAATCTCCATCCATATATCCCTGCTCTATATCTCTCATCTCTCTCTCTCTCTCTCTCAAATCTCCATCCATATATCCCTGCTCTTTATCTCTCCTCTCTCTCTCTCTCTCTCCATCTATCTCTATCCATCTTTCACCCGCTCGATCTCTCCTCTATCTCTTCTCTATTTATCCTCAATAACCATCCATCTATCCCCGCTCTACCTCTCCTCTGTCTTCATCCATCTATCTTTAAAATATATCTCCTCTATCTCCTCTCTCTCTCTCTCTCTCTCCATCTATATCCATCCATCTATCCCCGCTCTATCTCTCCTTTTCCCCCTGCTCTATCTCTCCTCTATCTCTCATTTATCTCTCCTCTCTCTCCAACCATCTATCTCTACCCTATTTCTCATACCGGGGGAAAGAGATAAAAGGGGAGGAGGCAGAGAGGGAGTGCAGAGAAAGAAAAAGGAAAGAGAAAGGGAAAGACAAAATTAGAAGAAAGAGAGGGAAAGACAGAAGGGTTATATTGAGAGGGTAGGAGAAAGAGAGAGTGAGAGAAAGAAAGGGGGAGAGTGAGAGACATAAGAGAAGGGGAAAACCTAGAAAGTTTGAAAGAGAGAGAGAGAGATATATAAACATAACATTTCAAAAATTGGGGAAAAAGCCTGGAATACTTCGCCATACCTCTACTCAGAAAATGTCGATCGTGGTCATGAGCGCGAGCAAGTGTTACGGTGTTGGTATATTCTACGGTGTAAAGCGCACGTGCGGAGCAGTGCTCTGAGCTGGGTGCAACTTTAAAAAGCGCCCTCTCCTAACGAAATACGAATAACCGTGTTTTTCGATAAACCTTGTTTATCGATAAACCTTGTTTATCGTCGATAAACCTTGTTTATCGAGAGAAACTGTGCTTATCAGTCGATATACAGAGTTTCTCACGATAAACAAGGTTTATCGCTCGATAAACCTTGTTTTTCGCTCGATAAACCTTGTTTTTCGTCGATAAACCTTGTTTATCGTCGATAAACCGTGTTTTTCGGGGTTATTGGGCATATGGCGCGCCATAGACGTGAGGTGGTTGAGGCCGTCGTAGACATCGTTGTGGGGTCATGTGCAGTAGTTGATTCTGGGTAATAAAAGATTCATATAACCAATTTCTATTGAAAGATAGATAGGAAGAAAGAAGGAGAGAGAGAGAGACAGAGAGAGAGAGAAAAGGAGAGAGAGATAGAGATAAGAAGAGAGATAGAATGAAAGATAGATAGAGAGAGAGAGAGAGAGAGAGAGGAGAGAGAGAGAGAGGGGGGGGGGGGATACTGGGATGATAATGAAGTTATCTTACGAGTAGTTGTTGTAGGGAGAGAGGTGATCGAGCCCGTCGTAGACATTGTTGTTGTGTCTTGTGTAGTAGTTGATTCTAGAAATAAAAAATATTCGTATAAACATATCATGATTCGATCTAGGGCAAAATACTTTCTATTATATATATAACAACATTAAATTGAAAGATCGATAGATTTAGAGAGAGAGAGAAAGAAACAAAGAAAGTGAGAAAGAAAGAGAGAGAGAGGGAGAGAGAGAGAAAAAGGGAGAGAGAGATAGAGAGAGGACGAGAGGGAAAGAATGTAAAGGATTGAGAGAGAAAGAGGAAGAGAGAGTTAAAGAGAGGAAAAGAGAGAGAATGGAAAGAGAGATAGAGAGAGAGAGTGAATGGAAAGAGAGAGACAGAAAGAGGGAGAGAGAGAGATAGAAAGATGAAGAGGGAGAGAATGGAAAGGATTGAGAGAGAGAGAGGAAGAGAGAGCGAGAAAGAAAGTGAGAAAGAAAGAGAGAGAAAGAGAGAAAGAGAGAGAGAGAGAGAGAGGGATGATACTAAAGTTATCTTACGAGTAGTCGTGGTAGGACGTGAGGTGGTTGAGGCCGTCGTAGATATCGTTGCAGTAGTTGATCTGGGTAATAAAAGATTCATATAACCAATTTCTATTGAAAGAGAGATAGGAAGAAATAAGGAGAGAGAGAGAGAGACAGAGAGAGAGAAAAGGAGAGAGAGATAGAGATAAGAAGAGAGATAGAATAAAAGATAGAGAGAGAGAGGGGGAGAGAGAGGGGGGAGGATGCAGGGATGATAATGAAGTTATCTATTAAACGAGTAGTTGTTGTAGGAAGAGAGGTGATCGAGCCCGTCGTAGACATTGTTGTTGTGTTTTGTGTAGTAGTTGATTCTAGAAAATAAATATTGGTATAAACACATGATAATTTGGTCTTAGGGCAAAATACTTTCTATTATTACCCGTATCAGACATCTGAGCTGGTCATTTACAAAACCGTATTGCCCTCGTTTTCATTAGCAGTGGGAGCGGAATGGTATATTTTTTTGTATTTTCCTTGGTCTCCCTGCCCGTATAGACTTTGCGTGTAGAGACGAGTGAAAATATTATAGTATTAATGACTGCTTTGAGAAACATAGTTGTTTTCATATGCTCAAGGGAAGGTTGCAATAGCTCGATTGTAACCTTCCCGAGAGCGTATAAAAGCAACTATGTTTCGAAAATTAAAGCAGTCATTAATACTTTTATATACCGAAAAGGGTCATAGAATACATGTGCGACTTACCAATCATGGTAATCAAGTTTGTTTACGCTATCGAGACAGCAGACAGTGCAAGGGCACAAGGTACATACAAATACGTGTGTGGGACTATGAACGGGCTGGATTTTTTGTGTTACTGAAATGTGCTCAGAATTCAAGTAATTCATCTATTAAATGACTATAACAAACAAGAAACAAGTCAAAGGTAAGGACAAGAATCAGTGCTTATCAATATGACAGAAATTTTGCATGAAATACCATCAGGAAAGCTATCTAAATTTGTCAGAAATTAGCGACAAGCACACCAAATTCAGCGCTGCAATGACGCACAAAACGGCGTAGAATTCAACTTTTCATCCACCAAAGGAATTCAAACACTTGCATTATACAATCGTCAATACCTGTATCACCGTTATCGCATGCAATAAAATCACAATCTATATCTAAACCTAGATCTACGGCTAATAATAAAACGTAGGGCATACCCTTTTGGTGTTCTGCTGTCTAGCGACCAATTCTTCGCACACACACAATGTATGGTATTCGCGACCGCTGAAACCAGTTTGTAAAGGTAAAGACCAGTATTGGAAACGCCCCAATTTCAAAAAATGAAATGGAAGCTCTTATTACCAATCATGTGAAAGAATATGTTTTGACTAATACATGATGATAACATTTTTGCCGGGAAACCGCCTACTAATGGATATATTTGGTAAATTAGTTTATCTACATGGTCTGTGAGAGATAAACGCACGTGTCGCGCACGTGTGCGTATAGTCATGTATACATCTTTCTGTGTACAGTGCTTGTAACTTTACGAAGACTGGGTCAAATTTCTTATCATTTTGATGATTCTTGAACCTTGCAGTACACACCAATACTTATATGCTAGATGATCAACCTTTTCTGATCCATTCCACAACGTTTCTTTCACAATGCAAGCGCATGACCAAGTGAGGTATCTTTTATATACCTCACTTAAGAAATCCAGCCATCTGATTGGTCGAAATTGCAGTCATGTTTTTAGCCATTCCCGTATTAAATAAACGAAAAATGCCAAACCCATGTAATAGTTCTAGGGTAAAATTCTAGTTTATCATGAAAATAGTTCAGTCTTGAGCGAGAGCGGATACCATACATTGTGTGTGCGCAAATCGAAGTCCCCTCTCATTCATAGTGTACACACACGTATGCGTGCTAAGTCTATGAACGTTGATCGAAGTTCCCCGGCCCCGCACGCAGACGCAATAAAGCTAGCTATGTAGAGGAATGATGGGAGGGGACTCGGATCACGATAATGCATTGCAAGACATGATTAATTCTGCTGACAGCAAGAACACCAAAAGGGTACGTGAAATTCTCCATACTTATATTGAGATTATTTAGTTCTAGATCTAGGCTACCTGCAAGTTATCAACAGAGACCTCGATAGCGTGAACACACTTCCAAATTCGGAGCTGGACAACGTAGGTCTAGATCTAGACTGCATATTTATGCGTGCAATCTAAACGGGATTGATTTTAGCACACAAACTCGAGTGGTGCGCGATCAAACACCCTAGACTAGGTCGTGATAGCGTAAACAAACTTGATTACCATGATTGGTAAGTTTCGGTATATAAAAGTATTAATGATTGCTTTAATTTTCGAGACATAGTTGTTTTTATACGCTCTCGGGAAGGTTACAGTCGAGCTATTGCCCTCGCAAGCCTCGGGCATTAGCTCGATTTAAACCTCCCCTTGAGCGTATAAAAACAACTATGTCTCTCAAAGCAGTCATTAATACTATATTATTTTCCCACTTAAAGACATTTTCAAGCCCCATTTTTTTTAGAGAAGTTCTAAATTAGTATTTTCTTTCAAATGCCGTTGGAATTTAACCTTTTCATTTGTTGGCCTGCGTGGGACACAGTACCTTCAAGCAAAATCCTTTTTGAAATGTTGATTTTAAGCAACGAGTAGAAATGTTTCCGAAATGATTAATTCGCGGAGCAGATTCTGTTATTCTTTATTTTCACTAAAAAAAGTTGTAAACAAATATTCTCATATCGATATAATAACTTTGCACGGTATTTCATAGTAAGACCCTTTTAATATTCTTGATATTTCAAGGCCAGATTCATAGTTTCCGCCAAATGAACAGAGCCCGTTTTTAAAGCTTTAAAATCTTATCCCTTAAGCATGTAGGCATTATTCTCTGAATAATTTCAAAATTTTGCGCAAATCATCGGTTTGTGATAGCCTTTTATATTATGATAACTTTTTTAGCAGGAGAGGTGTCATCTTATGACTATATATAATTATGTTGGTGTAAATAGGAAATCGTACTCTTTTAATGTAAAGCGCATAGAGAATAAGGTGTTAATTGTTATGCGCTAAATAAATCAAAAATATTTATTATGGTTAAAAGCATGTAGAATACTCTTGTTAGGAACGTAGGCGAAATCAAGATTTCGGTGACATTTTCTAGTAAAATGCATTTTTAAATAATGAATCTATCAAAGAAATAGGAACAATTACAAACATCTGCATATGGTTTAAAATGTCAAAACCCTTAGTGTAGATTAAGTCGGGTGCAATATAATTATATGTAAATGTATATATCAAGAATATTGTTCCTATATCCAAATTACATGCATGTTAGAGCTAAAAATCTTAAACTTTGTTATGTTCGTTAGTCAACAGTAATAAATGCAAAAGGGTTGGACGTAAAAAAAAAAAAAATACTTTGTTGACGATTCTTACGTACATATATAGGGTAGGTGCAGGAATTTGGAGACCCTTAAGTTGATTTACATAATTTACATAAACATGACAAATGTTACACATACAAAAAGTTTTGTATTTTCTTCAGTAACTTCTTCTCTTTATTTGGTAACAATTGTGGGCATGATGTAACTGATTAACCAGGGGGCTCTCCTTACCTACATGTGCAGGTAATGAGGGACAGTTACAAATCAAGACATTTTAAATACAATTTGAATGAAAATGGGATTGTTATGGTTAGCTCAAACACTTTTTGATAGTGATATATGCAACCAATAAACTTACTGTAATTTTGAAACGATTTAAAAACAATGTGTCCCAAAATATGTATATGCATGGACAATTAACCAACCATCATCGGGTCATTGACTGTCCTCGGCATACTCGACATTCACAACAAACGACCCCATCTCTCTTTCTCCCTCTTTCTCTCTCTTCAAACTTCTCTCCTTCTTTTTTTTCTTTTAACCTTCCCTTTTCTCTCTTCTAGCATGAGGATTATTGCTGTCTCGCCGAAATCTGACTCTCTTAATTTTCATTAATGTATAACATGTAATTAGGAATAATATGTTTATTTAATTATGATCATTCCATTCCCTGCTCTCTCTCTCTCTCTCTCTTCCTTTATATCTCTGAACCTCCCCCTTTCTCTCATCATCATCTCTCTCTCTCTCTACTCCATTCGCTTTATCTCTCTCTTTCATGAGCCATATACCTTCCTTTGCTCTTGTATATCTTCTGCTAGTACATAATTTCACGTAATGTGCATAAACAAACGCAATATAATTTTGCTGTATTGTCATTATGTTACAGATTTATCTACTATGTTTTGTAATACTATTGTACATGTATATAATTTACATCACTGTACCTTTGTAAATTGACCCTTTCAGCCTTGTGCTGCTGGTAGATCATTATATACCAATAAATGAATAATAATAATAATAATATATCTTGGACCTGGTGTCCCCCATTAGCTGCACACTTTTTTCTGATCAGACACCATTCATAATATGCTGTGCAACACCAATTCACAACATACAATGGCCATAAGTTTTCTGTGATGGTTGGCACACTTCATAAACTTAATTTTAAAACTACTGTTTAAGAGCCACCCCTTAGTATCTGCATTCACCGCAACATTCAGTGAAAATTGTGTTTTTATATCAGAGCAAAATTGTACGATCAAAATTGGTAACCTTGGTCAATTTTGCCAATTTTCTCGGAGAAAGAGCACATTGTAGTCTTCGAAATGGATTGGATATGTGCAGTAGTGTTGTTAAAGGTCACAGATGGCGCTATAGCAATACTGGAGCCAACACGGACAGACAGTGATGGGTTCAAGCTTGGTTGTCTCCAATTCCCTGCAGTCTCCAATTCCCTACACCTACCCTATGGCTTACAAAGGAGCCATGTATATGTATATACAGTGCGTCCCAAGAAAAAAACGAACCGTGAATTATTAATGTTTTATCATAACTTAATCACAATTATATTTAATAAATGACACATATTTGTAAAGCTTAGATCCTCTTCTTTCATTTGATGGAACTCACTTCATGCATATTTCATGCGTTGGTGATCAAAACAATTTGAAGAGAGGGTACACAAAGATCATTTGGCGGGCGGTATCTGAATTTCAAAGAAAAATCACATTTCTAAAAGGTTCATTTTCGGTCCTTTCATAAATTATGACATCTCAATCAGGAAAAATGAGCCAGGAATTACAACGTTCTGTTTGTTTAAAGTGATGCTTGCATTTCCATAATTTGATTAAACCAATTCGTTTTCACTGGCTGCCTGCCGTAGCAGCAAACAGAGTTGACAAAGGACTTAACTCCGTTTCGTTGACGATCAGCCATGCGCAAAGAAGACAAAAGACCTAATGCAAAGGAGGAGGATCTAAGCTATACAAATATGTGTCGTTTAATAATTATAATTGTGATTAAGTTATGATACAACAACGATAATTCTCGAATTCGTTTTTTTCTGGGACGTACTGTTGTGGGCAGGCCCACAAATTACACAAAGGTACATACAGGCCTTTAATTAGCACACCTGGCAGTCCCTCTATTGATGATGATGGTTACCCCTGTAACATAATCGAAGAGTCCAGATACTGCAGGAGTTTGACCACACTTTGTGAGAAGCTACTGTTACTTTTACCAAGAAATAACACGTGTCTGTCTTTTCTCTTCATTTAAAGGTACGCTTGGTTCATCTTTCAAGTTATTATAATCATTGAATTGTTGAGTTTGATTGAATGTTGAATATCAACTAATGCCAGTTAAAAGTTATTGATTATGTGTGTTACTATATGATGTAGAAGGAGTTCTAAGAAGTATTAATTGTTGAAGAGTGATGTTGATTGACTGTGATTTCTATGTCAGAAAAGAAGTACATTGGAAGAGTATTATTAATTGAACATTATGTAGTTCCATGGTGGGTTGAACTTTCTGATGCAAAGAATAGTATATGTCAAATCATAAACGTTGAATGTTTATGTCTGTAAGGTTCTCATAGAATGAAGTACAGAACTGTTATACATTCATATGGAAGTTTATCCTCCATTTAGTATTAGAGCATGTAGATAGAATAAGAGTTTGTCTAGAGTTGATAAAGAAAAGGTAAATGTTATATCATCAATGGTACTTTCCAGATTTACAATATATCTTTCAGAACTTACTCTAACTACAAATTAGGTGAATAGTGTATATACTATGCAACAGTGCCATTGTATATACTATGCAACAGTGCCATTGAGTTAATGTGTATGATCAAGTGTAGATACATAGTGTTGAAATAACAGAGTATACTACATACACTGTATGCCATGTGTAGTAGATCTTCCCCCTCTTCCATCCCTCCCTTATCTCTCTGTGTTCACTCTGTGTATAGAGGTTAACCCTCTCCCTTGGTAGGGGAACACACTCTCTCTCTCCCTCTCTCCCTCACACCATACTATGCTCACACACACTCTATCTCTTCTCTCTCTCTCTCTCTCTCTCTCTCCCCCTTCCCCAGTATTCTTGTGCATGCTGTGTTGTAGCTATTACACTCTCCATTGGGCTAGGACAAGGGAATTAGTGTTAGGAGGCATGTTTGCTTAAGAGCTCAGAGTAGAAGTTGGAAACACTGAAGAGTTTGCATTTGCCTGGCATAAGGGATTGTCTTAACATAGTTAATTGGTAGTTTTCAATAGAATAAACCTGTACATAAATATCCCATAATTGTATTTCTATTTAAAGATTGATGTTTAGGATATCGATTGGCTTAATACAACATGTATCGCTGTGTATTGTATAAGTTGAAGTTATCAGATTTCTTAGAGACAATCAATATTCTTTAGTCTATATTTCTTAATTGTCTTGTATATAATTCATGATAATTCTTCTCTGTTTCTATGTCATATCATGGGTAGTCTAAGCATAATAATAGTGCATTAATAGGTGAATTATGCAGATAGTAGTAATGATTGATAAGCTCGTTTTCCTAAAACGATAGTTACACCTGAGAATATATATGTGCTGTGTGCTAGCTTGAAGGATACAACATAGGTCTATGTTTATATTATATTTCTATAAATCTGAGAGGATAATAGATAAGCATTTTGATGATATTGTCTCGGTATACAATGAAGTTCATAATACCTTTAGAGTTAGAGGGTATTACGAATCACCATATGAGTTAGGAATATATAATATTATCTGTATGTTACTAGGTTAGTGTTTATTCGATTCGATAATGAAACTGTATTAATGATTATGTAGATGTAAATAGGAACTCGTTAATACATTGTGTTATCAATGTTAAGTTTATTATATGAGACTGAATAACCTCGGGGTTACAGTATCTTGATATATATGTTGAAACTCAACATATTTATATTATTATTTTGTATACATTCATGTGTTTGATTATTTGTCTAAATAAAAGGATTCTACTGTTACTTTTACCAAGAAATAACACGTGTCTGTCTTTTCTCTTCATTTAAAGGGTCGAGGCGGGCTACATTTTGGAGGCACTGCCCGGATGATGCTGAGATGGTGTACGAGTTCTCCCTAGCGACTCCACCCAACTCCAACATCTCCGAACAGCCCTAGACGAGGCCCTACACAATTCCAGAGACAGCTTGACAATAAGGCCGATTCCGGAGCTATCTATGATGGCAGGATTTGAGGAGCTGAGCGACGATGTGGTGCTAAGATTGATAGCAAGCACGGAGGAGCAGCTACTAAAGGCGGCAGTGGAGCTCAACCCTTGTGAAAAAGTACTGCGGTATTACTGCGGTAGTACCGCAGTACTACCGCAGTACAAGTACTGCGGTAGTGTACTGCGGTACTCGCAGTACATTTACTCCGGTAAATTGGACGCTTTTCGCAGTATATGAGTTGAGTTTGAGTTTGAGTTTGAAGTTTATTATCCAAAACAAAAAGTACATCGATATAACAATCAAATGTGAATGATTAATTAACATTGAAAGGATAAATGGGACCAGAATATGTACTGCGGTAGTACCGCGGAACAATTACTGCAGTACTACTGCGGTATTACTGCGGTACTACCGCGGTATTTCCGCGGTACTTGTCCTGCAGTACTTCCGCGGTACTTGCCCTGCAGTACTTCCGCGGTACTACTGCGGTACTACCGCGGTACTACCGCGGTACTTTTACTGCGGTACTTTCGCGGTACTTGTACTGCAGTACTTTCGCGGTACTACCGCGGTACTACCGCGGTACTACTGCGGTGCTACCGCGGTACTTTTACTGCGGTACTTTCGCGGTACTTGTACTGCAGTACTACCGCGGTTCTACCTCGGTACTTTTACTGCAGTACTTTCGCGGTACTACTGCGGTACTACCGCGGTACTTCTGCAGTACTTCCCCGGTACTTGTACTGCAGTACTACTGCGGTACTACTGCAGTACTTCCGCGGTTCCCGTACTGCAGTACTACTGCGGTACTACTGCGGTACTACTGCGGTACTTCCGCTGTACTTGTACTTCAGAACCACTGCGGTACTACTGCATCACTTGTACTGAACATTCTGAATGTCCTCCAGGAAATATCTGAACATTAAAAATTGTGTACATACTACATACTGTTTTCAGTTTTCACAAACAAAGCCAGTTCAGAAGAAATACAATTGTTCAGCACATTTTGTGTCAACAGTGCAATATTATGATCAGAAATAAATGTAGTTATATCCGGTAAATTGCTTAGGTTTTCAACTGCAGAGCTGGCTTTGATTAACCTGTGCACATCCTTTTCACACGATACAAGAACAATCACAAATTAATGAACTTTTTAACAACAATAAGAAAATATTCAAAAAAGAATTTCATATCATAACAAAGTTTATTTTTAAGTTACATGTAATTATGTACATTTGTTTAGGTATTTAACTATTTTCTCTACTTTAATATTGTACTTTCAAACTACTATGACTAACAAGTTTTAGCTTCACACAAAATGACAGATTGCTCTATGAATTACTTAAACTCTTTGTGAAAGGCAGATATCATGCTTTACATGAAAAACAACTGTATAGTTATACAATATCTGTATATGAGCTGCAACAAAAACATTACAATAGGAAAACAAACTTTTTCCTTGAATATTTGATAATTGTTTGTTATGTGACCATACAAAACAATGTAATCTAAAAAGAACGTGGAAGTTGACCACAGATGCCTTTTTCCCTAGCAAATTAATTTTTACATATCAAATATCCATTTCTGAAACTGCAATAACATCTTGGAAAAAATGTTTTCCAGCTTCATACACATTGACTGATTGTTGTATTCACAGTCTTCAATAGGGCAAGTAAATAGAACTATAACATATGAAACTACATGTACTCTGATTATTATGAACCCCAAAAAAAAAACAATGTCCAAGTTACAAAAAAACAAAAACAATTTGCAACAAATAATATACATGTACTTCTATCAATATCTATCATACTGGACATTGTCATATAATGCCTTACACCACGAAACAACCAATAGGTTGGGGAAAAGGATTGTGCAAATTTGCACATGACATTAAAGTAGAAGTCATTACTTTAAAATGGTGCGTAATTTTTCAAATAAATAAACCCTCTCAAAACGAGCACCCAAGATTTAGAACATTGCTGAAGCAGATTTAAAGTGAGGGAGAAATGGGCCACTACAAAGAACAGCGTCTATTGAAACGCTGTAAAATTATTATTTTCATTATATCTACATGACATGTACACATGATTTCTGATGCTCAAAATTACATTAGGAAATACTAAAATCCTGAATCTCACATTTTGAACAAAATTAGACTATTTTAGCTAGGTTACACGTATATTATATTATACAAATATACACTGTCTTGAGAGGTTCTGGTTAAAACTACTGTATGCGCAAGAGGTGACTCCAATAGTACTATTTGCTGAGGGGCATAGCCCCGAAGTACTATTTGCTGAGGGGCATAGTGTTAGCCCCAAAGCAAATGGTACTTTTGGAGTCACCGAGGCCCATAGTGTTAACCAGTACCTCGAATAGAGGCATGTATATTTCTTTAATATCCTGCATCAAAAAATTATTTTATTGAAGAAAAAAAAGGAAAAAAAAAAAAACATTTTTGGGAAGAAAAACAAATTTAGAAGAAAAAAAATGTCAATTTTTATCTAAAAAGATTTAAATTATTTTGTTTTCATTAAATTAAGATTAGAAAAAAAAAAAAAAAAAAACTCCCAAATAGTACTTTCTAAAAATAGTTCAAATATTTCTGGTCATGTGACGAGCTCTCGACCAATCAAAAACCAACAAATTTTTTATGCAGGATATAAAAAAGAATATAACATAACCGATGGTAAAGAGGAAACTACTAAAGATGACATTTTAACCAGGCAAGTGGAATTTTACTACTCTTACTTACAAAGTAATTACAGCAAATATATATTATCTTGAAAACAAGTTAGTTTCAGCACACAATGAAAGATTGAATTAAGTGAAGGTTGATCATCTAGCATATTTCTTGGTGTGTACTGCAAGCTAGGTTCTGGATGCTGGAATCATCAAAATGATAAGAAATTTGGCCAAGACTTTACAAGTCACAAGATACAAGCACTGTACACAGAAAGATGTTAATATGGGACTACACGAACATATCTATTTTTGCTGATAAAATACTGGTAAAACTGGCAGATAAACGTGAACCATTATTGAACAGCTTAAAGATGACTATAAGGGGTTACATCATACCAGTAGCAAGGCTATCTGGCAAGTTTCAATGAAATGTCATGACAAAAATAAATAGTCTAAAAAAGAATTCTTTAAAATTATGTACATGTACCGGTATAAATGAATACATGTGAAGGCAAAGGTATACATTTTTCAATATACACATAAAGAAGTTCCCATCCTTTACAATTTAATAAGTGTTAAGTACAAGTCCACTCCACTGAAATGTTGAGTCGATTAGATAGACAAAAGTCTATAAAGGCCAAAAATATCTTGGTTTTGGAAAATGGTGCTCAGACTTATTTTTGATAATTTTGTTTAAAGGCCATCTGTACTAGTTTTGCCAGAAGGGATTAGACCAAACAGCGAGGTAACTGACAGGTGGCTATCTCATCAACTCAGCTCTCAAATAACATAAGAAATAGAGGATCATAGGGGACCAACAAGCACCGATTAGGGAAGTTTTCTATATAGAGGGTACAAGTAGCTACAAGTACTATGCAGTAAGGCTTTAGTGAACAAAAAACGAGTTAATCATCGAGCTGGTTCTCCTCACAATGCATTGCGCAACATTTGTTGTGACGTAGGGTCCTCGCAACGCAGGCAGAGACGTAAACGTCACATCTGTGCGGCAAATTTAAAAGTTTTGCTTGAAATAACCGAAACAAAAATCGCTCTTAAAAATCACCTGATTGAAGTCGCTGAGATTTTCTTGGTACTGAAAAGCTGTGTATTGAAGATTAATTTCTCAGATTCTTGCTGAATGTCTGTTGGTCGGCATAACTAGCATAATGAAAAGCTTTCCAGTTTCCACTATAGGGATCCCATACAGATGAATTCTCACACTCTCACCCATGTCTTGCATAATTTCCTCGATGTGTGTTGGACAGTTTAGTCTTACAAATTAAGACTGCATGTTCAGTGGAAGACGAGGGTGCCAGTGCCACACAGTCCACGTTGATGACTTTCCCGCAGCCGAAGATGCATGTACCCTGTAAAATAAATTAAAAATTCTATTATGCTCTCAAATTGAATCTAGCAAAAATTATGAGTTAAACGTGGCATACACTCTACAAATGAAATTCATATAAAAACTACAACTACAACTATACTTGCATTCTTTGCAAATTCACGAGATGAGATGCCCGAATGATATACATGTACATGTATGAATTATGATGACTGATGAGCCTGCCCTCCCCCACTCAGTGTTATTTAGGGTACGCGTATACATGTTCCCCCCTCCCCCCATCTCCTGTGTGTAATGTCAATAAGGGCCAGATTTTTTAAAGCACCCCCCTATCTCTGGTGTGTAATATAAGTCAATACAGGTCAGACTTTGTTGCGTTAAAAGTACCCCTTCACCAGAGATTTTGGGAACACCATTGTGGTCCCTCCAACCCCGGCGTGAGGGGACCGGGCTTATTAGCTACTTTCCTACTATGATCACTGGACAGATCACTACATGAATGATGCATGCACTTACATGTACATGTGCACGTCTGCACAACCATATGAATGCGCGATTGTGATGGAGAAAAAAAAATCACAACACAATGTATGATTCTCTAACTTCTAAGAATCAACTTTGCCATTATTTTTTTTTATAGTAGACCCTATTTACATTGAGAAAACATGTGACCCAACCCGCTCAGCCGCTGTTTGAATCCTTTTCATAAACGCAGTATTGTACAGTAGGGAATATAATCTAGTAAATCTACTATCATCATCAATTGCGATCCGTTTGGATTTTTTTATGAACAAAATTTACAAAAAATCAAAAGTAAGATGAAGAATGAGATCTTGAGTAAAGGAGGGGGTTTTCGGACACTTAAGACAAAATCCTATTTTTTTTACTCATTGCTTCCTATTTATTATCATTTCTTGTTCAAATCATGAAGCAAATACTATTATTATTTAACCAAAAAAGAATCCCAGAAAAAAAATCATGAATTGCCATGACAATATTCATTTCCATTTTCAGTGATTTTCGCTGTTTCGGAGGTACATTGTAGTTATCGGCCCAGCGAGGCAGTATTTGGCCGCATGTACAAAGTCAATAGGAAGCAAGCAAGCGCGCCATGCTTTTCCTTGCTGATCTATAGCACTAGGGGCTGGAGCAGGTATCCCACGCCGGAGCTCGCCGTGCCGAAAACTACCTCTGCGGTGATCGGAAATTGGAATCTGAATTGAATTAGTGTGTGTGCTTGTGTGTGCGTTGCGGTATCCGTCTAGCGGCTGCATTGATTTAATACATGCGATGAGATACTTTTGAGCTTGCGACTCACACAAAATCGGGCTCCAAATCTGAAAAATACTTGAAATACAGCTCATTTTATGGTACCCATATTCCTTACAGACACGCATAAAATACTTGATTTTCAGATTCAGGTAGCGGGACCGCCGATTACATCGCTAAAATGTGATATTAAAGGATATATTTTCCATTGCAAATGTGGTTCTTCAGTGACTCTGGCATGTTATGGTATGTGTGGGATATGTGATATGCTATATTTTACCATGCTTCCAGCGTGGCGGCAACGGACCGGCCGAAAACCAGCAACGGACCGATTACCTCCTCCTTTACTCTACTTAATCAAATTTCCTAATTTTTACAGAAAGCAAACACAATTCTGTATTATGTGTAATCTTATTACTCACCTCCTGGAAATGATGATCTTTAAAGTAGCTCAAGCAGCTTATAGCAGTCCAGTGCAAAGCGAGGTTGATCGTTTTCTGCACACACGAGTGGCTGTGTGGGACTGTAGTGTAGCTCTAGTACACAGTCATCAGTGTATGAGAGCTTGGTGAAATTTTGCTTCGACTTCGAGTTGGATCTCTCCTCAATTCTTGCTCTGAAATATTCTTAAAATTCTTCTTTGCTGGTGCAAATATAATCCTTACCACCTATACTCTGGGTTTTAAAGGAAGACAAATCTGGCAAAACAGCAAATGACTGAAAAGCTGCTGTAGAATCTGCCGGTAGCTAGATCTCTCAATCCGGTTTGAATTTGAAAATCAATTGCATGTTCGCACTCTACCACTAGATGGCAGCAAACACACTAATAATTGTAAATTTATTTTGGGGAAAATTGTTACAATTCAATCTTATCGGATCAGTTCAAGGTCATCAAAACAATGGAGTAGTTAGCAAATTATTTTGCTAATAAGCTACCTTTTTACTTGATTCAGATTAAAATAGACAGATAGATCATTTAATTCAAAGATAAAATCAGAAAAATCTTAATTAATTAAATGATCATTCAATCAAATTATGCTCCCATATTTTAAAAGGAAAGTCGAGTTCTGAGGGCATTTCTTTGAATCATCTTTGAACTCAATTGTATTTACACAAAAAGACATACTATCAATATCAATTTGTTGAATTTCTTCTAATTCTACTGAATGTTTAAAAACAAACATAATTTGATGGTGGGCAACCATCGAAACATTATTTCCTGGCTAATTTCCTGGGTTTTTAACAGTTTAGGTAGATTGTTTTGAAGGGCCGTCTCTAAAATAGTGTAATTTATGACCACCCCCTCCCCGCAAAAAAAAAATCTATCAATACCATGTAGAAGTATTAAAGAATGGTAAGAGCTAGAAAAAATTAAATATTAGAGATGCCAGAAATATAGATATAAAATGACGGAAGTAAGGAATAAATAACTAATTACAGAAGAATGATGGTACATCAATAAAGGAAATGGAAAGGAGCCAACAAAATGACAAACAAACTTAAAAGTAGTTGTTACATGCTGTTGTTTTTTATGATATATTGACAAACAAATGTTGGTAAATGATTTCTTAAAGTATATACCGGTATATCAAATACAGCAAGTGGAAGAAAGCCCCCAAAGTATAAGAAATTAAAGGCAACTAGCAAAATCTAATAAATTGTAAAGAAGTATTGATAATATAAGGTAAATAGCCAGGAAATAATGAAAGATTAAAAACTAGTTCAGAAGTCCAGAAACATAAGTAAAAAATGGGTCAGAAAAATACAAGTCCAGAAACGTACAAAAAAAATAGGAAGAAAATGGGCAGTGAGAACAATCTAAATCCAGAAACATAATAAACAAAATAGGACGACATCTCAAAAGTCGAAAAGAATAGGGACAAAATAGCAAGAAATATGTAGAATCTATAGTTATCAAATTACTTATTCATAGGTTAAAAAGAGTATACCATGGTATATACCGCAGATTGTACTACGTTATTACTGCAGTAGTACCGCAGTAGTACCATGGGTACCGCAAATTGTACTGCGAGTACTACGGCAGTACAGTAGTAGTACTGCAGTAGTACCATGGGTACCGCAAATTGTGCAATAGTACTGGAGTAATAATGCCGTAGTACCGCAGTAATACTGCAGTAATACCACAGGTACTACAAGTACCACATATGTACTACAGGTACTGCAGTAGTACTGCAGTAGTACCGCAGTAGTACTGCAGTAATACCACAGGTACTACAAGTATACCACACATGTACTACAGGTACTGCAGTACTACTGCAGTATTACTGCAGTAGTACCGCAGTAGTACTGCAGTTATACCACAGGTACTACAAGTACCGCAGTATTACTGCAGTAGTACCGCAGTAGTAATGCAGTAATACCACAGGTACTACAAGTACCACATATGTACTACAGATACTGCAGTACTACTGCGGTATTACTGCAGTAGTACCGCAGTAGTACTGCAGTAATACCACAGGTACTACAAGTACCACATATGTACTACAGGTACTGCAGTACTACTGCAGTATTACTGCAGTACTACTGCAGTAATACCGCAGTACTTGCAGTACTTTTTTACAAGGGAAGCTACCTGAGGAAGAGGTGGAGAAGGCCAAGTCGAAAGGGCGAGTAGGACTGAAGCGGGTCATCAGACGCTTCCTACATGGGGATGAGCTGGAGGATGCAGGGGACGGAGGCAAATCAGTGTTGCAGGGTTTGGCCAAGATCCTGGGAAAGGTGCATGTGGACAGAGATGGAGATGAACATGTGGTTGAGGTAAAGGCCAGGACCACTAAGCTTCAAAGAGACCCACCCACCCAGCCAAAGCCAGACCAGCCAGCTGAGGAAGAGGCCGACGACACGGCAAACAGATCCTCCATCCCCAAGAACCAGTTGCCACATACTCCAGTTACGTGGAGAAAGGAGTTTAGAATACAGGGACAGATTGGCGAGGCTAGCCAGAAGGACAAACTTTCTTTCGTTTCCCTCGCGAGACAGATCAACAGCGGCTTGAAAAAAGGATTTCCAGCTGATGAAATCACCGAAGCAGTCGTGCGGGCTGTCAGCCCAGGGCTCTCGCTACGAAGTTATTTGGAGGGGCGAGGTGATTTGGACCTGCCACTGTTGCGTCGCCTCCTGCGATCCCATTTTAGGGAAAGGGATGCCACTGCACTCTTCCAGGAACTATCCTCGGCTGTGCAGGTTTCCAAGGAATCGGCACATGATTTCGTCCTCCGCACCCTGGACTTGAAACAAAAGGTGCTGTTCGCCTCAGAGGAAAAGGGGGCAGCAATCTGCTATGGGAGCACACAGGTCCATAAGATGGCATGGAGAGCAATCTCCACCGGTCTCCAGGATGCTGTTATCCAGCATGAGCTCAGGTTTACTCTACAACAAGATGTATCGGATGAGGAGCTTCTGGAGGTGTTGACCACTGCAGTTGCACATGAGAGTGAGCGTCAACAAAAGCTGAAACCTCGCCAAGCCCGAGTTGCTGCTGCCATCGCAGAACCGGCAAAGCCTGAGACCACCTCTAAGCAAACAAGTAAGACAGAGGCACTGAACTTGAAAGAGCTGACGAACAGCATCCAACAGATTGTGAAGGCCGAGCTCAGTGCTCTGATGGCTCAACCGAGAGGACCAAGATCTGGCAGGAGAGAGAGGGGCTGCGAGGCATGCCAGCAACAAGGACAAGGAGAGAGCTGCCGCCACTGTTTCCGCTGTGGAAGTTTCGACCACTATGCCAGGGGATGCAACATGAGGCGGCAGGGAAACGGGGTAGGGTTACTTGGGAGGGACAACCAGTAACCTCAGATCCATCAAAGTCCCGACCTACCCTCAACTCGACAACACCTACAATAAATCCCAAGACGAGGACGCGAATGATCAAACTTATTGGAAAACAATGCCTGGTATCTTTGGTGCTGAATGATACTCTTGTTGAAGTCTTGTGGGACACAGGGGCACAAGTCTCAATAATTTCATTAGATTGGCTGCGACGGTACATACCCAAAGCCCAAGTACTACCTATTTCAGCAATCTTAGATGGAGAAGAGACTTTGCAGGTTGCTGCAGTGAATGATACAGTCGTCTCATATGAAGGATGGGTGAAGCTGCAGTTGAAAATACCAAGGCGTGAACAGAAACCAGCCATCACCGTTCCTGTCCTCGTAACCAATCAAACAATGAGGCACCCGATCATCGGTTACAATGTTATCGAGGAACTCATCAAGGAAGACTCCAAGAATGATGCCAAGATATCCCTTAATCGTATCCTCCCTAAATCTCATTGGCAGAAAATCAATGCGCTCACTGCTATTCTGAAGGGCCAGGAAGGAGAGGATATGTGCAGTGTCCTGATGGGCAGACATCCCATTACAATCAACCCTGGACAGACTCGAATGATTGTCTGCAATGTCCGCCTCAACCTCGCCGACTCAACCACAGTCCTGTTAGAAGCCGACCCCCTTCATGTCCTTCCCGATGGTTTGAGCATCGAGTCAACACCTGTCGACCTCAAGGCTGGGAGACGCCTGAAGGTATCCACCCCAATCACCAACGACAGGAAGTGCAGTATCACCTTACCATCGTATTCATGCTTGGGGAAACTAACTGCACTGCGCTCTGTATTACCAGCAGAGTTGCTCCAGGAGGGCAGACCACACCCAACCATGAAGGCGCATGTCGCCGAGGTGTCTGTTACATCTGCTGACAGCCTGCTACCTGAGAAATGGGCACCATCAGTCGACTTGTCCCATCTGGATGACGGCCAGAAAGCAGGAGTGGAGGCGATGCTGAAGGAGGAAAGCGCTGCATTTGTCAAGAATGAACAAGACATGGGGTGTATCCAATCATTACAGATGCATCTAACACTGACTGACAATACACCGGTCCAGAAGACATATATGGCGGTCCCTCCACCCCTGATGAAGGAATTGCGTGAATATCTACGAGACCTGATTAGCCGAGGCTGGATTGCAAAGTCAAAATCTGCTTACTCATCTCCAATAGTGTGCGTGCGTAAGAAGGATGGGACTTTGCGATTGTGTGTGGACTATCGCCAACTTAATCAGAGGACCATATGGCCGATCGACAGCCAATACCCCGAATCCAAGACACACTGGACACTTTAGATGGCAACCGGTGGTTTTCAACGCTGGACCAGGGTAAAGCCTACCACCAAGGTTTTATGGATGAGGCCAGCCGTCCCCTCACTGCCTTCATCACACCTTGGGGATTGTACGAATGGGTGAGGATTCCTTTCGGCTTGAAAAACGCTCCGGCTGCTTTCCAAAGATGCATGGAATCTTGTCTAGAGGGACTCAACAACGAAATATGTGTCACATACCTGGATGACATTCTTGTCTACAGTAAGACGTTTGAGGAACATGTTTCTCGTCTCAGAACAATCCTTCAAACAGTGCAAAAACATGGAATGAAGCTACGGCCAACCAAATGTCATCTTTTCCAGGAAGAGGTTAACTACCTGGGACGCCTTGTTTCAGCTGAGGGCCATCGACCAAACCCTGCCGACATAACTGCAGTGCTGGCTTTGAAGGAAAAAAGACCAGCCACCGTTGGAGACGTGAGGAAAATTATGGGTCTACTCGGCTATTACCGACGGTATATCCCAGATTTCTCAAAGATGGCAAAACCCATGTACAACCTGTTAACAACAGACGCCAGCTCAGGAGGAACAAAGAAGAAGAAGACATCTAACAAACAGGCATCTAAGAAACACCACCAGGCTTCTTCCCGCACTCCTGTCACATGGACACAACTTCACCAAGAGAGAGTGGAAATGCTAATCGATCATTTGGTCCAACCACCCGTGATGGCTTTTCCAGATTTCTCACAGCCATTCGTGTTACACACAGATGCATCACAGGAAGGTCTTGGAGCAGTCTTGTACCAGCGCAAAGATGGAAAGTTACGGGTGATCGCCTATGCATCCCGCACCCTTACACCGGCAGAGCGGAATTATAATTTGCACTCTGGCAAATTGGAATTTCTAGCCCTTAAGTGGTCAGTATGTGACAAGTTCCGCGACTACCTATTCTCTGCTCCCTCTTTCCTTGTCTACACAGATAACAATCCGCTGACCTACATGATGTCCACCGCAAAGTTGAACGCAACTGGGCAAAGATGGGTATCAGAGCTTGCTGACTTCAACTTCACAGTGAAATACCGCCCAGGCCATGCCAATGCTGATGCAGATACACTGTCAAGGATGCCTCTGAACATAGAGACATATATCGACGAATGCACAGAACAATCACCAGCTTCCAGTATCTGTGTAGCAGTGGCACAAGTGCATGAAGCTCAGGAAACCCTTCCACTAGTAGCCAGCCTTACAGCGGATATTGCCATGGCTGAGGGTTTTGACGATAGCTCCTCTCCAATCCAAGAGGTATCCAAAGAAGAACTCGCCAAGGCTCAGCATGATGACCGTGTGCTTGGAAAGATCATCAAACTGAAGGAACAAGACAACTCTCCAACTCCCACATGTTGGAGGTCTGCTTCTAGTGAAGAGAGAGCCCTCTTGCGAGAGCTGAAGAAACTGGAGTTAGGGCAAGATGGCATCCTCCATCGTAGAACACCAACTAGAAGACAAATCGTCCTACCTCCATGCTACCGGATGCGAGTGCTCAAGGATCTGCATGTAAACATGGGTCATCTTGGTGTAGATCGAGTACTCGATTTAGCAAGGCAAAGGTTCTACTGGCCAAACATGCAGAAAGATGTGGAACACTTCATCCATCATGAATGTAGCTGTCTCACCCAGCGTAAACCTAACCGACAGATTAGAGCTCCAATGGTACCAATCCTGACATCTGAGCCCCTAGAGCTCATCTCCATAGACTTTGTACACCTGGAAACCAGTAAAGGTGGTTATGAGTATATACTTGTTGTGGTTGATCATTTTACAAGGTATGCTGAAGCATATCCCACGAGAAACAAGTCTGGCCAAACTGCAGCTGACAGAATCTTTAATGATTTTGTACTTAGATTTGGTTTTCCCCGCCGAATACTCCATGATCAAGGAGGGGAGTTTGAGAATAGGTTATTCCACCGGCTGCAGCAGCTCTCAGGGGTGCAGAATTCAAGGACAACTCCCTATCACCCCCAAGGGAATGGAAAAGCTGAGCGTTTCAACAGGACACTCCTTTCGATGTTGAGGACGCTTACTGTTGAGCAAAAGTCAAACTGGAAGGAGCACCTCCTTAAAGTAGTACACGCCTACAATTCTACTCGAAACGAGGCGACTGGCTATGCCCCAGCCTTCCTGATGTTTGGTCGTACACCAAGGCTACCAATCGACTTAGCATTCGGACTGAATGAAGAACACTCCACAACTGGCGACCAAAACACATATGCTCAGAGATGGAAAACAGCCATGAGGGAAGCCTATGACCTGGCAAAGCAGACATCGCAGGCCAAGGCAGAAGCTACAAAGAAAACCAGAGACAAGGGACTACATCCACTCCCCTTAGAGCAAGGTGATAGGGTACTAGTGAGAAATATGGTACCACAGCAAGGGCCCTCAAAATTGCGGTCATACTGGGAGAAGCAAGTTCATATCGTTAAACGGCGTCTCTCTCCGGATATCCCTGTATATGAAGTCTGTCCTGAGATCGGTCAAGGTAGAGTTAGAGTGCTCCATCGCAATATGTTGTTGCCCTGTGATTACTTGGGATTGCGAGGTCAGCAAGATCAGCCAAGCGGAGACAGGCAGAGACGAATACCACGGGCACTACCACAGGCCTCCCCAGCCGAGATGAGAGACGAGAGTGATAACTCGGATGATGAAGAAATCACGCTTATTCCTGTTCATCCACACATTGCAGCACCACCAGCTTCGCCAACCCAACCCCAGCCCCCATCTCGACTTGAGCAAAGGTATCCATTGCAGCCAACACCAGACAGCAGGATTGTTGATGATAACCAGCAAGGCACACCTCAAGCACCCTTACCTCGTCCTGCTAACATACCACCACCTCCCCCTGCCCCAATCCCACCTGTCCCAATGCCACCTTTCCTACCACCACCACCACCAACGCCACCACCTCCCACTTTCTTTTCTTCACAGGATGCTGACCTCTACGACCCAGAAGACTGTAGCCCTCCACAGCAGAATCGTCGGAACCCACCACGCACGAGACAACCTCCGCCGGTTCTAACCTACACTCAGCTGGGTGAGCCTCAGCAATGGCGACGGGACCCCAATGTCAACATGATGCAAACTGAGCTCCCGAGGATGGATGGACAGCCAGGGCTGTACTACCCGCATCCACAACCACACCAGAGGATGATGCATCAAGCAGACCCCTGGTCATGGGATGCTGGCCTACCGAGAGGACAGCAGCAGGTTCGTATACCTCATGAAATGCCTTCGTTTCCCTCCAGGCCTGCATGGGACGCGGAACAATTCCAGCAATGGCAGCCATGGATGACAAGGACCCCTGTTTCACAGCCAACATTCGGTCAGAACTAATTTGAACATTTGAACAATTGACCTATACGAACACTGGACCGTATGTCTAGCTCAAACACCAAAATCATGAATATGACATCGTGGAAAGAGACTGCGGCAGATATTCTAATTTTAAATAAGTTATTGTTATGTTTTTTTTTTCTAAGATCATGAGTTCTTGGATGTTTAGAAAAACCTTTTGGACATTTTGTATGTTATAGAGAGTCCTCTGGTTATCTTTTGTGCTGGATTGTACCGATAGTGAAAAGTCCTGCTAAAAGGTAATGTTAGGGTAGCATGGGTGACTTTAAGGGTAATTACGGAGAGTACGCAGATACTGTGACGGAAAAATTATTACTTGAAACAACTGTAAAAGTTGCTTGGATAAGAAAGGAAGGCCTCTTTTCTTCTTCCAGACCTCTGAAATGGAATAATTCCATGAGGAAGTGATTTTTTTTTTTCCTTTTGATTCTGCCACAGAAATGAGTTCTCTCATTCTTTTGATACCAGATGACTACTCTAGGTGTGCAACCGTTTATTTGAATACATGCATATTTTTTTTAAAACTGTTGTATTGAAACCGTTATCGTACATTGTATTGTAAGTTGATGATGATAGGGTAGCATGAAAATGAACCGGCCAGCTTATTTTTTCGGGGGGAGAGTGTGGGCAGGCCCACAAATTACACAAAGGTACATACAGGCCTTTAATTAGCACACCTGGCAGTCCCTCTATTGATGATGATGGTTACCCCTGTAACATAATCGAAGAGTCCAGACACTGCAGGAGTTTGACCACACTTTGTGAGAAGGGCATTCTACTGTTACTTTTACCAAGAAATAACACGTGTCTGTCTTTTCTCTTCATTTAAAGGTAAGCTTGGTTCATCTTTCAAGTTATTATAATCATTGAATTGTTGAGTTTGATTGAATGTTGAATATCAACTAATGCCAGTTAAAAGTTATTGATTATGTGTGTGACTATATGATGTAGAAGGAGTTCTAAGAAGTATTAATTGTTGAAGAGTGATGTTGATTGACTGTGATTTCTATGTCAGAAAAGAAGTACATTGGAAGAGTATTATTAATTGAACATTATGTAGTTCCATGGTGGGTTGAACTTTCTGATGCAAAGAATAGTATGTCAAATCATAAACGTTGAATGTTTATGTCTGTAAGGTTCTCATAGAATGAAGTACAGAACTGTTATACATTCATATGGAAGTTTATCCTCCATTTAGTATTAGAGCATGTAGATAGAATAAGAGTTTGTCTAGAGTTGATAAAGAAAAGGTAAATGTTATATCATCAATGGTACTTTCCAGATTTACAATATATCTTTCAGAACTTACTCTAACTACAAATTAGGTGAATAGTGTATATACTATGCAACAGTGCCATTGAGTTAATGTGTATGATCAAGTGTAGATACATAGTGTTGAAATAACAGAGTATACTACATACACTGTATGCCATGTGTAGTAGATCTTCCCCCTCTTCCATCCCTCCCTTATCTCTCTGTGTTCACTCTGTGTATAGAGGTTAACCCTCTCCCTTGGTAGGGGAACACACTCTCTCTCTCCCTCTCTCCCTCACACCATACTATGCTCACACACACTCTATCTCTTCTCTCTCTCTCTCTCTCTCTCCCCCTTCCCCAGTATTCTTGTGCATGCTGTGTTGTAGCTATTACACTCTCCATTGGGCTAGGACAAGGGAATTAGTGTTAGGAGGCATGTTTGCTTAAGAGCTCAGAGTAGAAGTTGGAAACACTGAAGAGTTTGCATTTGCCTGGCATAAGGGATTGTCTTAACATAGTTAATTGGTAGTTTTCAATAGAATAAACCTGCATGTACATAAATATCCCATAATTGTATTTCTATTTAAAGATTGATGTTTAGGATATCGATTGGCTTAATACAACATGTATCGCTGTGTATTGTATAAGTTGAAGTTATCAGATTTCTTAGAGACAATCAATATTCTTTAGTCTATATTTCTTGTCTTGTATATAATTCATGATAATTCTTCTCTGTTTCTATGTCATATCATGGGTAGTCTAAGCATAATAATAGTGCATTAATAGGTGAATCATGCAGATAGTAGTAATGATTGATAAGCTCGTTTTCCTAAAACGATAGTTACACCTGAGAATATATATGTGCTGTGTGCTAGCTTGAAGGATACAACATAGGTCTATGTTTATATTATATTTCTATAAATCTGAGAGGATAATAGATAAGCATTTTGATGATATTGTCTCGGTATACAATGAAGTTCATAATACCTTTAGAGTTAGAGGGTATTACGAATCACCATATGAGTTAGGAATATATAATATTATCTGTATGTTACTAGGTTAGTGTTTATTCGATTCGATAATGAAACTGTATTAATGATTATGTAGATGTAAATAGGAACTCGTTAATACATTGTGTTATCAATGTTAAGTTTATTATATGAGACTGAATAACCTCGGGGTTACAGTATCTTGATATATATGTTGAAACTCAACATATTTATATTATTATTTTGTATATACATTCATGTGTTTGATTATTTGTCTAAATAAAAGGATTCTACTGTTACTTTTACCAAGAAATAACACGTGTCTGTCTTTTCTCTTCATTTAAAGGGTCGAGGCGGGCTACACTGTTTGTCGCATGACCTTGATGCCATTACCATAAACCCACCGACACGTTCATGATCACTCCAATACGTAAACAATCACACACCAACATAGATTTGAATGGATGATAGCAACCTACCTTGTATCAATATCGGAAAACACACGAAAATAGACAGAGTTGATAAAAACAGTATCAGCACTTTTGATGTTGGCATTTTCTCCGAGTTTTCCCGCAACATCCACATCCCATATTCTGATTTCCCACACGTAATCTCAATCAACTGTTATCCGTAAACCGCTGACTCTCATCCGACATTCAGTGTGAATATCCACTAAAACAGGTTCCTAGTCAGATGCCGTCTGTATATATCTTGCACCCGGAACTGAATCAATGGTGTTAGTCTGTCATCAAGTCTCTCGCGATAACATTGATGGAAGGGCAAAGAAATGATAATCATTCAAGTTTAAAGTATTAACCCTTAAGCTGCCAAAACCTTGCTCATTCATTTACATAGAAATACCAATTACGTGTAAACTTGTTTGCTTGTAATAAAGCAGTAGATTTATTAATTAGCCTAATGTATTATGCAGAGTGTGTTGTTTTTCTTTTATTTTGACGCTTCACTGCCTGAGTAACATTCACATTTCGGGAGGTATTTTTCTTTTCATTTTTACTTCTTATTTGGTACAACAAATTGAGCAGAGTATACATGGGTCAATTCCTAGCACAGGGCAAATTATGGGTTATAAACTGAACATGCTGAATGAGCTACAAGTTTATGGATATGTGTTTGCTTTAGTTGCTTAAAGATTAAATCAAAATTACATAACAAATAATGTACTTTATTGACAATATTCATGCGCCGTTAAGTTGTTTCTTTTTAAATTTAAATAACAGGAAGAAAAAAGAAAAAAAGGCAGTGCATATAATTCAGGCATACATTACCAACAACTACAAGTACCTCTTATTGTATTAATATAATGGTGCAGTGCATTTTTTTCTTTCAGGCCTACGCTTTAGTATTGCAAATACATGTACAGTGCCTGCTACTTTGGAGCTATAATCAATATATATTATGGATAGCAATAATAAGAAGAAAAAAAAGTAAAATGCAGTGCATGTAATTCAGGCCTACACTACTAAGATTGCATGTATACGTTACTACAACTATCTCTTTTTTTACATATATAATGGTGCAGTGCATTTTGTTCTTTCAGGCCTACACTTTATAGTGTTGCAAATACAGTGCCTGCTCCCTTGGAGCTTTAATCAATATATATATTATTGATAGCAATATGTCCTCTAAAGAGGATAGACCCTCCTGAGTGATAATTTTTTTTTTAAAACTAGAATTAGAGTTTTTGTGTTGGAACAAATCAATAATGTTGTCGGCCACTACATCACAAAGACATTACTGATTCAGTCAATTTGACACACCCAATATAGGGTGATTACAACTTTCACAAATGCATAACTTTCTCGTTTTTGTCCAACTTCATTAAATTTTGCACTAGTCTACTATTCTGATATGTTTTGCTTTCCTCTAGAGTAGTTTGCTATCCCTTTTTCCGTCTGTTCTAGTTTAGCCAGGGGGGATAAGACCTCCCTGAAAGGTCACTGACAGGTGGTTATCTCATCAAATCAACTCTCAATTAACATAAGAAAAAGAGGATCATGGGGGACAACAGGCACCGATTAGGTATTGTTTGCTATATAGAGGGCGCAATAAGCTATCAGTAGTGCAGTGGGGCTTAAGGCTTGTTCAGAGAAAGATGAAGGATTGGAGGACCAAAATCTGAAGATATGGTTTGAGTCTTGCTTTATTCTCACCGTCTTTTATTTCCTCGTAATGTACATAGCGACTTTCCAAACTCCTTCAATGCAATTGGAATCTGATTATTCTTGCCTTGATTTTCCAACGCTGCGTTGGTCTTTTTCTTTGGTACCATTACAATCGCTTCATTGCTTTCCTACTAATATTAAATTTAAGTAGTCGTTATCTAGGTCTGAATGTGATTTTTTTTCCCCCTCTTCGTTGAATGAAAATAACCCAAGCATGCCGTTGAAAATCAATAACTTTATAAAGCTTTGAAAAGTCAACAGAGCAGAATCTGCTTTCATTCTATTTTTGTTATCATTACAATCATGCTGTTTAGCTCTTTGTAAAACGAAGCTTAATTATGTTTCAGATTGTGTTCATACAGCGCATTTAATAAGACATAGAATCATGATTACCTTTAACATAATAGCAACTACCTAATATGAAAATTCGAACAAATGTCCATCGCCTTGTGCATCATCTATTGAAATAAGCGAATAATATAATAATAATAATAATGTTTTATTTACCCAGGGTAGCCACTTCAGTTATAAAACTGCTCTTCCAGCGGGCCCTGCATAACATAATATGTTATTACTATCCTTCTCCAATATAAAGCCTGCATAGTTTTAGCTTAACCCTAATAAGGCCGGGGGGGGGGAGGCATTCCCTGCTGGAAAGAACACACTCATTCACACTCATTCACAGTGTGAATCACACTGTGTTTCACACTGTGTTCCACAATGTTAAATTGGGCGCTTCACACTGTGCTCCACAAGGTTAAAATGGGCGCTTCACACTGTGCTCCACAATGTTAAATTGGGCGCTTCACACTGTGCTCCACAATGTTAAATTGGGCGCTTCACACTGTGCTCCACAATGTTAAATTGGGCGCTTCACACTGTGCTCCACAATGTTAAATTGGGCGCTTTACACTGTGCTCCACAATGTTAAATTGGGCGCTTCACACTGTGCTCCACAATGTTAAATTGGGCGCTTCACACTGTGCTCCACAATGTTAAATTGGGCCGTTTTCACACTGTGCTCCACAATGTTAAATTGGGCGCTTCACACTGTGCTCCACGATGTTAAATTGGGCGCTTCACACTGTGCTCCACAATGTTAAATTGGGCGCTTCACACTGTGCTCCACAATGTTAAATTGGGCGCTTCACACTGTGCTCCACAATGTTAAATTGGGCGCTTCACACTGTGCTCCACAATGTTAAATTGGGCGCTTCGCACTGAGCTCCAGAATGTTAAATTGGGCGCTTCACACTGTGCTCCATAATGTTATATTGGGCGCTTCACACTGTGCTCCACAATGTTAAATTATGAAAATGTAGTCGTGTAGAGCTTAGTACGTATAAATACGAAGGAGAAAAGGTTTATAATCAATGTCTCACTTATAAACTCAACTTTAATAGAAATATATCCCTGAAACATCTGAAACTAATACAGTAATCTAAACATATACATGTTAGAGCCTTTATGAGGTAACTTAAAATGTATTTCAAAAGCTTATATTTATTTTCGCTAAAAGGACTTATGAACATACATCCTTTTAAGTATACAAAGATTGCAGTAATACTATACTTACAGATAAACAAATTTTACTCAGTGAATGCCAACATATTGTAAACCAAAATGAAAACAAAGACAAATGAATCCAAACAGAGATACTTCTGAAAACAGAACTTGCTATCTACAGTGAAATCTCATTATAATAAGCACATTGGTGTCCACTGAATTGACCTCTTTATATCAGATATCTTATTGTACTAGGGTTTAAAACAATGAATTACAGAAAAACATGGAATTGTGAAAAAAACCTTGCCGTATCAGGTACCTCCTAATACACGTTATAGAGGTTCCACTGTATAACATTGAGGCATAAATTACAGTGACGGCAAAAAATTAGCACATATCATCAATATTTCCCTGAAAATGTATATTAAAGGTGTAAAGACACTCGTAAAACATAATAAAAGCACATTAGCTTGTTACAGCAGTAAAATAATAGTTTTAGAGCGTCTCCGGCAATATGTCTTAAACATTTTTTGTAGGTATATTACATTTATGAACATACATTTTATGGCTAGTCACATTTTCCAAGTATAAAATATCCACACATGATATGTAACTTTGGCAATTGCAATGTACCAGCAAATCTTTGCCACATACAGGTTCTTCAAAACCTATTAAGATGATAAAAAGTTTCAACATATCCCTGTCAATACATCTTGAAAAAATTTGAAAACATATCTAATTTAGGCAGACACGTTTTACTTTTATGGCTACATAAATCTCTACAACTAATACTAATAAATACCTGAAGATGAGAAAAAATAGCTTTTGTTCATGTTTTTACAAATAAATTTACCATACACTCTATATACGGTGGCACAGAAAAAAGCAGAATGGCATACATAAATATATGTACTTCCTAATAACTTCCTAGACTACATAAGTAACTTATGATTATTTGTTGTTGTTCTAGCGATACTATACTGATGTTAGGATATTATAACTAGATGGAACTTCCGACTGTGTAGTCAAAAATAGTACCTCCACTATCATGCAATTTGTTAAAGCCCGAATTATCATCCCCCAGATCTTGAGATATCACTTCAGTCCACCGTATGGTGTATCACGTACGTCAGGTCTGGTGTCGCGAATATACAGTGCAAATTTAAAACTTTCTATAATATTCTATGTGCAGTTAAAAATTCTTCTTCCCCTTCTAACGGAGATGGACATTTTGTACCTCTTGCTTAAAAGCTTTAGCGAAGGTACAGTTGACAAATCCAGCAGGTAGCAAGTTCCAAAGCATGATGAAATCAGGGAGTCCTTGTAAATTGTATTTGGAATTGCTGGGTATGACCATGGTTGGATGTTAACACCGATAGAAGGTAGATTTTGAGAAACTCTGAGTGCAGGTTGACAGTCCCGTACACCATCACCATCTTAAACCATGCCCTGCGTTCTCGGAGAGATGGCCATTTGAGATGTTGCAGCATTGGTGCGATGCTGCTGGTATGATGGTAATGTCCAGTGACAAACCGGGCGTTGCGGAGCTGTACCATTTCCAGCCTGTGTATGTTGTCCCGGGTGTGAGGATTCCACACTGTGCACGCATACTCCAGGATTGGGCAAACAAGAGCAAAGAAGCACAACGTTTTCGTCTCTCTTAGGCAAGGCCTAATGTTCCACTGCAAAAATGCACCGACAGAGTTGGCTTTATTTGTAGTTGTCTTGATGTGATATGTCCAATTCAGGTTGCTCTTGTGGTGAATATCAAGATATTTAGCAGTTTCCAGTCTCAAGAAGTTGCCCTTGGATGCTGTATGACCATTTGACAGGCTTTCTCCTGCGTGCTACCCTGGTGTCCTTAAGTTTTTGGCCCACCTTCCTCTTAATTCTGCGGAGGTCACTCCTAGCAATCTTCCCATAGCATATTCTATCATGAAGAAAAAAATGAAAATAAATGAGAGAAATGTTACAACTTCTAATTCAACTGCTAGCATGAACTTGTAATCATTAACAATGATAGGTGATGAATACAAAATATGTAACAAAAAACTGCATATCCACCCTACATTACCTGAAAAGAAATATCATAAAGTAAATGTTTTCCTAAATGGCATTTTGCCCTCCCAGACATTACAAATTATTCGCCTTTTTGTTAACAAGATGCCACGTAAACTAACGTACATTGTAAACAGTTGTTAAAGATACGCTTGAGTAAAAGTATAGGTTCGTAAATCATAAATTTGCAAATAAACATGCTGTATAGCATCGAATATGAGAAAATATTGCTTAGATACCAGATTAAAGGTTATAGTTTCATATTTTGGTCTACATATAATTAGTCAAAGTCTGAAATCAACTGAATTTAAAAAGAAAACTTTTAAAACGACATACATTCAGCAATTTATTATGCTTTTTCTCATCAAAAGCAATTTCCCGTTAGCATTGTTAGTACTATGAGCCAAGGGGCACTGTCAGTATATTTTATAGTAAAATGCCTCACCAATGATGGCATCCACCTTGTCTTGGTTAAGCAACTGCTTCCCTTATTCTCCTCCTTTAATCTAAATGCTGAAACTATGCTGTCTGCCATCTCCTCATAGGTAAAGAGCATACCCATGAGTGCAAGAACAGCACATGACCAGGATTGCTTGTGTAGCTCCAGCATTCCCAGCTGCACTTAGTGCGGTGCGGTATGTAATCCCGTAGGATTTTTGTGCCAAAGTTGATTTTTTTGCTGTTTTGGCTTCTAAAGGGTCCCAATTGGCCAAAAATGATGGGGTTCAAATTTTCAGACCCCTCCTTCATTTCCTGGGGGTCCTAGACCGGGAGCCAGTGGGGGTCAACCTAGCTGGGCAGGAAACCAATTTTCATGAGCACAGATGTAAAGATCGCATAGCTCCACATAACAAATTAACCGTCTGGCATGTTTTAAGTGGTGGGTGTGGCCAGGGGGACGCCCCCACCAAAAAAGTGTCCCTTTTGACGAAAAAATAGAATTGTGTAAATACTATTTTAAGGAAACCTTGAACCACAATGAGTTTGGTGTCATATGAAAGAGAGTTAAATTATCTACATTTTGATACCAATTTCAAAGAATTTGGGATTGATTAACATCGCAAATTTAAGTAAAAAACATGATTTTGTGATTTTTTTCGAAAAATTTAATTTTATAAAAAAACATTATTTTTCATATATCAAAATTGGAGAATTGCATTTTTTCATAACTTTCCAGGAATTTGCTTATGAACAACGACAATATCCTGTGCGAGGGAGAGGTTTATATATCGTTTCAATAAAAAGTTATAGCAATCCAAATTTATTGATTTGATATCCACAAAAACAACATTTTTGCCTACATGTGTAATAGCTGTATGCATATACGTGCATTAGTGTATTAAGGACCTGCTTGGTGTGTTTACATCGAGTTTTAAAGATAACTTTGAACTAAAACCTCTAATCACCATGTATGTGGTGGCAAACGATGGATAATTAAAATACCTTCATTCTGATATCAATTTCAATGAGTGATGTAGTGTGTGAAATATAAATTTTGAGCCAAAAAGGTGCTTTATTGTAGATATTCCTCTGATTTTTGCAAGTATATCGGTATATTAACTGGACAAAAGTGATTAGACATTTAGTATTGCAGAAAGTTCAAAGGATTTAGAGCGCTGAGTGCAATTGATAAGTTCTTCTCCTGTACTCTGGGATGTTTCAGGAAATGTTGGCATTGACAGTTGCCTCCCCCCCCCCCCCGCCCACCCCCACCCCGCCCCTTCCAGCCGCTTGTCATAATCTTGCCAATGCCCAAGACAAGTTAGTGCATCGATCAACATGAATATAATATAATATAGCCATATTAAATGGTTTATTTTGCCTGACTACTAAGAAAACACATGTATGCTTGTAAGCAACCAATACTCCGCATAATTCCTATTGTGATAAGATTAGAATGACATAAACTTTTCTCACAAAATAGTTTCGGCTAGGTATGCAAAGTTATTTTTTCTCTCGATTACAAGTAATTCAGTACAAAAATCGAAGGAACATTATGAAATTAATTGATTCGATTGAATCTCAGCTTTAGTCTTTGTGTGTTTCAAATAGGAAGTTCCAAAACCAAAATTGAGATCAACTTGAAATCTTTTCTGCTTAGCCATGAATAATTTAAAATCGTTACTAACTCCTTGAACTTCTTAGGATCTCACGATTTGATGATTGGAAAATGTCATTAGGTACCAGCTTATAATTTTGACAACACATCACCGTCTACATTAGAGTTCTATCCTGCCTGTTGCATAAATCATATGGTCTTTTTGAACATGTTGCTGAAGTGACATGATTTTCTGTGATTTTTTTTCTCTTTTTGGGAGGTAAATTATACTTTTGTATGCCTTTGTTGAAAAATGACAAGTCTCCCAAATTTACAATTAGGCAAACAAATATGCTAATTTAGAAGCATTCGTGTCAGGGCCTGCAGAACGGTAGGGCTCGAGCCCTCCTCACTTTTTTGAAAAAGTATGTTAAAGAGAAAAGGAAAGAAAGAGAGAAAGAAAGAATGAGTGACCTGCCAGTGTCACAAATGAGGTATCAAAATATGCTCTTCTGACCGTAATTAAACACCTAAAACCCCTAAGCTTCCGGGGGCTCCACACTCTGGACCTCACCAAGGGCACTAAGACGGGTCCCTGAATGCTCATCTGACCATAATTAAATGCCTTAAACGCTGAGCTTCATGGGACACAGCCCCCTGTACCCTACTTCCATTAGTGACATGCCAGTGTCACAAATAAGGTATCTTAATATGCTTATCTGACCGTATTTAATGCCTAAAACCCGTGCAGCTTCCGACGGCTTCGCCCCTTGACCCCGCCGGGGCAAAGACACTGGACCCCACGCCAATTTACGCTGCACTCGCTCCTCTATACCTGATCGTTAATACTCCACTTTGAAAAACGTTCCGCGGGGCCGGCATGTAACGTGTAAGAGTGGTGGTGGTGCAGATTTTTCTTCTGCCCCCCTAAAACGTTTTTGCTCATTACGCCACTGCCCCTGAAAGGTGAGCCCCCTGGAATGTTTGCCCCCTCCCCCAATCCCAAACTGTTGAACTTTCTGCACTACTAAATGTCTAATCACGTTTGTCTAGTAATACCGATATACTGGCAAAAATCAGAGGAATATCTTCAATAAAGCACCTTTTTGGCTCAAAATTTATATTTCACACACTACATCACTCATTGAAATTGATATCAGAATGAAGGTATTTTAATTATCCATCTTTTGACACCACATACCACATGGTGATTAGAGGTTTTAGTCCAAAGTTATCTTTAAAACACGATGTAAACACACCAAACAGGTCCTTAATACACTAATGCACGTATATGCATACAGTTATTACACATGTAGGCAAAAATGTTGTTTTTGTGGATATCAAATCAATAACTTTGAATTGCTATAACTTTTTATTGAAACGATATATAAACCTCTCCCTCGCACAGGATATTGTCGTTGTACATAAGCAAATTCCTGAAAAAGTTATGAAAAAATGCAATTCTCCAATTTTGATATATGGAAAATAATGTTTTTTTATAAAATTAAATTTTTCGAAAAAAATCACAAAAATCATGTTTTTTACTTAAATTTGCGATGTTAATTAATCCCAAATTCTTTGAAATTGGTATCAAAATGTAGATAATTTAACTCTCTTTCATATGACACCAAACTCATTGTGGTTCAAGGTTTCCTTAAAATAGTATTTACATAATACTATTTTGTCGTCAAAAGGGACACTTTTTTGGTGGGGGCGTCCCCCTGGCCACACCCACCACTTAAAACATGCCAGACGGTCAATTTTGTATGTGGAGCTATGCGATCTTTACATCTGTGCACATTAAAATTGGTGTCCTTCCCAGCTAGGTTGACCCCCACTGGCTCCCGGTCTAGGACCCCCCAGGAAATGAAGGAGGGGTCTGAAAATTTGAACCCCATCATTTTTGGTCAATTGGGACCCTTTTGAAGCCAAAACAGCACAAAAATCAACTTTGGCACAAAAATCCTACGGGAGCTGTCTCAGTGACATACCGTACCACACTACATGTTGATATCGGAGGTTACACCGACGATACCAGAAAGTTCTCAGCGAGTTTCTACCGAATCAAATAAACCGCATTACACGACCACGATGATGGAGGCGACGTGGACGGTTTTGAATCTGGAACCTCACAGTTACGAGGCCATTGCTTTGCCACTGAATCATGACTGTACGCAGCGGGGGCTAGGGAACGGGGCAACCCCCACAAATACAGCCCGGCAGAGAAAGATGTGAAGAGACAGGAGACAAAATAAAAGATTAAGATAGAGTAAAAGGAAGAAAGAGAGAAAGAGAGATATCGTTTTTACATGTAGTATCATTTACATTTTCAACTCATCTTCTTTATCTGACTTCATCAATAATATACATAGATAACAAAAATACATCCACTGAAAAAACAATAGACATAGTCTGATATCATTCTCTGTGACACCGCTGGATTTGCCTGGTCTGTTGTAGATATGATTGTGATACCCGTTGGAGTTGATTCTGGAGCGCACTCTCGGTCGCGCGAGCACACACACACACACACCACCTCACACACACGCACTAACTTGTGAGCGCACACACCCACACACGCGCACTAACTTGTGAGCGCAAACACCTACACACACACGCACTAACTTGCGAGCGCACTCAACCACACACACACATCCTCACACACACGCACTAACTTGTGAGCGCACACACCCACACACACGCACTAACTTGCGAGCGCACACACCCACACACACTTGCGAGCGCACACACCCACACATACGCACACTCAAAAGAGAAAAGTACCAAATAAGGTAATGCATACCCTTCGGGAAAGTTATTGCAGCCTCAGGATATAAAGCGAATGCCAGAAGGATATTGCTCCTCGGTAATCTTTCTCTAGTGCTCTCTCTCTGTCTCTCTCTCTCTCTCTGTCTCTCTCTCTCTCTTTCTCTCTAACCTCCGAATCCCTTCCTCCCTCCTTCGGAATCACTCACGTTATCTCTCTCCAATCTTCATGCTCTCCTACCTTCACCTTTGCCGCATTACATTTCATCTATATCATTCATTTTATTTTCTAATTTTTATTTAACTTTTTCTCTTTTTCCAGTCAATCTGCTGGAAACAAGACAACCATTCGATTATTTCTTCTTTTTAAAAGTAATAATAAAGCAAAGAGTCCCGCGCGGGGATGCACGCGCGCGCACGTAAATGTGTGTGTGCGTGCGTGTGTGTGATATTGTTTAGGTTTAGTACCTAGTGATGTCCATATACATGTACATCATCATTGGTTTACAAAACGTTGAAATGTATTGGTCACCGTGAAGTTCTAAGTAGAAAAAGAACAAAGGAGAGAAATTGAGTTTTTGTCTTTTTTAATTAAATTTCACAGCAACCAACAGCAAAGTAGAAATTCAAGCGATCTTGAACGTTTTGCAACGAAATGCTAATATTTGGATTAGAAAAGTCATATTTGTAAATGAAATGTAGTCTTTTACAGATGCTGAGCACATCAAGGCCTATATCATCCACACGAAAGCACTTTAACATATCATGTCATTTCTACTATCAGTAGACTAGGGACACACTTCTGTTCGTTATAATTAAATAAACATTCCAAATACAGATACATATTTTGCACTTTACATGATACTATATATATGCATCAACGAATCCCACTCAAAACATTAAATAAACTAACGAAGATATATTTGTGTTCACGAAGTAAACCGAATAAGTTATCAATATTTTGAAATATTATGTACAGGTAGTGTATATGATTAACAAACAATCGATAGTGATTATTATACAAGTGTCTCTAATCGGTTAACCTACTAGGTAAATAATACAAAATCGATGATTCAAGTTTCATTTCTGCATTCTTAACATTTTACGACACTGTATTCAGATTCCGTACATTATGACATTGGAATATAACAACTTTCACTTTTGTGAGGCCAATATATACAAATCTTAGTTCTCTCCCTCGTTATTTAACCGAGTGCAGTGCATTTATTATAGTAAGAGCCACAATATAAATAAAAAGATACTAGAAGAAGGCTAACAAAAACGACCAAAAGGCTAATAATAATATATGATTATTAACACGCCTTATAAAGAACCCCATTTTCAAAAAAAAAAAATATTCTGTGTGCCCATGCCTTGAGCCATAATGCATGGCCGTCCAGAGGATTTTTTTTATGTTGGGGACCGGGGTAAAATGCAATAAATTATTGAAAATTTATTTTCTTTTTTCTTTTTTTATAATGGAAACTGCCCCCCTACCATAGCCCCCGCTGCGTACAGTCATGGTTCAGTGACAAAACAATGGCCTCGTAACTGTGAGGCCCCAGGATCAAAACCGTGTCGATGTGCAATATTAGCGCCCTTTTGTGGGGCATTAATCCTCATTACTGTCATTTATGACTTGAGGGCGTAGGTCCGCTAGTTAATAAGCATAGTAGCATACACATGCTTTAGCAGTCCCGCAAAACACACATTGGCAAATTATTATTCAATAAAATCTTAGAATGTATACTATTATCTAGATCTATTATTTTTAAATAATTTTTAAAATAATTCCATAAATTGGAGTAAAACTAAAATATTCCACCTTTATGAGCGACAGTGTAGAATGGAGTTTTGACCGATGCTGAGCACATACATACCTGTATTATCACTACACCGCAAAAACCAGAGTGTTAAAATTAACACCAAGGGTGTTCAATTTCACACTTTCTTGGTATCTATATCGGACAACTCCTCTGGTGTTACTTAACACCATTTTCTGGGATTAGATAATTTCAATTCCACTTTTGGTTTTAATATTTGACAACTCCTACTGGTGTAGAGTAACACCAATATCTGGAATCATAACGAATTCAATTCCACTCTTAGTGGTAATATTTGACAACTCCTACTGGTGTAGATTAACAACAATATCTGGAATCATAACAAATTCAATTCCACTTTTGGTGTTTATATTCCTGTTGATCCAATGGTCCCACATTCCATATTTCCTGTTATCGACCATTATCGACCGGGGTAGAAGAACCAATGGTAATCTGATAATTCATAATTGATGTTGGCAACTGCCCACCAATAGGTATATTCTAATCTCCATTGCATTAACTCCATCACATAGATCATTTGAAGTAATTTCAAGATTAACATTTAAATGAAACATGCTGGTACACGAATATATAATAAATATGCATGTTGTTTCTTGGTTAGTAATCTTATAATCAATATATATATTGCTAAAACGTTAATTTAATTGTAACAAGATCGGACAAATAATCTATTGGTCAATAATTGCCAAAGGGAAATACAAATCACAAAATTGATGTGCATTGTCATAATTTGCTGAACAACTCATGATAAATGTATTCTTCTGTGAACACGTAAAGAAATCATTAAGCGCGCGTACACTTTGTGAAAACTTATTCGACCAATCAACCACCTTAAACGAAATCACGTGATGATACTTTCAACACCGAGCATAAAACAACAGCATGTTACTTAACACCAAGTAATTATTAATGCATGCTTAAATCTGGCCGGTGTTAAAAATAAAACCAATGGTGTCAAAAAAAATTAAATACCATACTGGTGTTAGAAATTTAACACCCTGGTTTTTGCAGTGTACGAGAACACTATAACACATCCTATCATCTGTAATATCATCGAACATTTCAAACACAGTAACGGATTCTTTACGTACTACCCCTTTGTACTTATATGGGACATCATCAAATTATATATCCCAGTTATTGTTGCAATTTAGCATTACATAATGGCCTAAAATGGCGGAAATTGTTTTCTTCATTATAATTGACCCACATCACTTTGCTTACATTATTATTTGCTTGCGCTTTCTCAACACTGCATTCATCAGTTTAAGATCAACTACTTATCCTAATCATAGAAGAATTAAAGTCGGTTTTTAACAGTGATTATAATAGAGGTGTTCATGCCATGGCTCATTGAATGGATAATGATGACATGTGTATGTCGTGCACGATTCATTGCACTTCTGGTCGCCGTGGCGTTCATTCTTTTTCAACTCGTTTCTATTTGTTACCAATGCTGAGAAATAATGGTTTCGTTTTGGCAGGTTTGCAGTTCAGTGAAAGACTCATTTTTAGGGGTATTTTATGTTTGTTTTTTCTTGAGGGGGGGGGAGGGGGTAGCTATTATAAAAAATGTAATCATATTATTTGTGTAAAATAGTTGATTAAGTGGAAAGCATAAAACCCAATACTTAGACGGTTATACAATATTTAGATTTGCAATGTTTGACTAAATATGAGATAGAATAAATCTCCCGATTATAATGTCGATAGTTAGAGTACTTTGATGAGCATTAACCAAACTCCCTCTATCGCTAGGTTACATTTATTAAGAGTGTATTTTTGGTATTTAAATTTCCACTACTTATTTACAGACAGACACTAGAAGTTCATTATATATATCAGCCATTAACCCATATACATACAAAATAAACTAATGTTTCGAAATTGTTCTTCTTTGATAACCTTCTTGCAACCGCATACCATTATTTGGTTTCAAAACATAATGCACAATCATTACAATGGATTCTATCCTTTTAGGTGTAACACATGGGCCCGAATTCACAAAGGAGGTTTGTAAAAAAACGCGTAAAAACGCGTCATATGACGTACATAAACCTCGGTTTGTCGACAAACCTCCTTTGTGAATTTGGGCCATAAAGTTTGATTTAATTTCACAGCAACCAACAGCAACGTAGGAGTGGATGCTATATATCTTTTGCAACAAAAATAATGCAAACATTTAAAATCTGAAAAAAATTATATTTCTAATTGTAATGGAGTCTGACCAATGGTGAGGAACACAAAGGCCTATCATATCAACACGATAACACTTTAACATAACCAATTATCTGTAATATCAGAAGACTAGGAATACAGTTCTGTTTATTATGATTAAATAAATATTTCAAATACAGATACCTTCTTTGCACTTTACAGGATACATACGTATATTTTACTTAAGGCGTCATTAGACGGATATTTGGAGTGAAGAAAATAAGTCATTAAGTAGACATGGTCATTAGCAGGACGATTTCGTGTCCTTCTAACGATTGTACAAAAGAAGTACTGCCCTCTACGTACGTTTGCAGGCATTGGAAACGTTAAGGCCTCCCAAGAAACAAAAGGTTTAATCATTAGTCGTTTAATAGTTTAATTAGTTATATTGTTTTGAATTTAGGGTCAGGGTTAGGGTTAGGGTTAGGGTTGATGTACCATTTTGTTTTATTAATGTCCGGTTAATGTACCAACTTGGTAAATATATATATATACATGTACATATGTATATAAACGAATCCAACTCAAACATGAAATGTACGGCTGAAGGCATATTTATGTTCACACAGGAAACCAGATCAGAAGAATAGATCTTCGTCATCGTCAATATGAACAACAAATTTGAAGAAAATAACTTATCAATATACTGAATTATTATGTACAAGTAGTGTATATGATTAACAAACAATTGATAGTGATTTATTTACAAGTGTACATAATCGGTTTACCTAGGTAAATAATTTGACAATTTAAGTTACACTTCTGCATTATCAAAACTTTACGAGACTGTATTTAGTTTCCGTACATTATGACATTGGACTATAATAATGCTTTATGCATTAGAGTTTGAAAGCTATAGTGATAGCAAGCAAGCATGATAATAACCTTTCCTTTCAAGAGGTTTATACCATGCATACAGACGTCTTACTAACAATGTCTGAAAATATGGGTTCGTATCTCGAGGTTTTCATGATTCCAATTATTTCATATTAAAAAGCAAAACAGAATACAAAAGGAACATTATAAATCATTCCTTTAAAACAACCAAGCTAACTTCAGCATTAGCCTAGGTTCTAGAAAATATAATGCTGGAATAAGTCGAAATGAAACTTTCAAGCAATCTCCTATTTAGATGAGTATATTTTGACATAATTTGAGTTACAGCGGGGCAGGGCTGGTATATCCAAAGTGGTGGAGAGTGGGAGATTTTAAAAGTTCGAAATTAAATATTCATTTACACTGCAACTTTTCTAAAGATTTGAAGGCACATTTAATGAAGTTGACCCGACCCCACTCTCCCCAACCCTACCACAACCCCCCCCCCCCCCAGGCGCGTGCGCAGGGGGGGGGGGTTGGGGTTAAATCCCACCTTGATTTGTTTTTATGTGTATGTTTGTGTATGTTTTTTGGAAACCGCCCCCCCCCCCCCCCTTTTGATTTTTTTGATTTTTGATTTTTATTAACCCCCCCCCCCCCCAACGGAAC
>JAVYIG010011579.1:0-59716 GCA_035222895.1 Strongylocentrotus droebachiensis | reverse complement strand
TGGGTAGAGATCAGTGGTAAATCCGGTGGTTGTGGATGAATATAAACTGCGCGCGCAACAATTTCGTCTTTCCGTCATCGTAACAAAAAAACAAAAAACGCCACGATATTGACGCGTCATATCTAAACGAATTAAGTGATTTTTAAATATGTTTTACCTGCGAGCAGACCAAGCAACAGGCGCAGGCATCGTGTACAAGCTGTTTACCCGGCTGACATGCAGGGGGTTGTTTCTTCGAACACCTCGTTGGGTCGTCTATGTCTTTATTCCAGCAGGGGCAGCTCAGTCCATGGCAGCTATTTAACAAAATAATACGCGAATATATCACATACATTATATATATCTCTCTCTTTATTTGTCCTCTGATGGTATTTATTATGACGATATATTATTATTATGCTAGGCCTATTTCACTTTATTTCACGTTCATGTATAACTGTGAGTTTATTTGTTTACATTATAGTTCTCATGTAGCCCCCCGCCCCCTTACACAGCTCCCCAACATTTTAGTGAATTACAATTTTTTTTCCTTTACATTTTCAAAAAGAATGAAATAAAACTTTATTCTTATTTCAATGGATGTTCTTATTGCATTCATCTATTTACACAAATAGGATATCTGATACTGCTTAAAATTAGGTGGTAGGACATCAGATCACCCTACGATAATTAATAACGTAATATATTGTATAAGTGATTTGTAAAGCGCATAGAGAATTTATTATTAAGCGCTAAATAAAAATGAATTTATTATTATTATTATTGCTAAAATATATCAAGATATTACGGCAGTTTACAAATCATTTTGAGGAAGGAGGTAATTACAACCGAGCTGAGATGAGGGGGTACCCTTTTCACCTAGTTTGCAATTACTAAATTTTCTTCTTGGGCATTAGCAAACCCCATTTTACACTAATTTCGATAAGATAAAAACTATAATTCAAGTGCACTTCTAATGCAAGGCCCTTTAACTTTTTGTTCATAAAATGTTTTTATCTCTGTGACTAAAAGATATATCTAATGAATATCAGACAAATTGTTTATTATACACTTACTTTTCAATAACGACAATCAGCACGGTGATAACAAGCACCATTGATTTCGCAGCCATCTTGAAATCTGCATGGTAATAGTCAAAGTCAAATTCAAATTCTAATTTATTTATTTCACATATCTTTAAAATACAATGCATGAAGAAAATAACAATTTAAGAAGAAATGTTGAACATCATATGTTATACTAATGAAAAATAAAAATAAATACACTGTGCGTAAGTAGATTTGATGGCGTTGAAAATTAACCTGTAAAGGCTAACTCCCCTGTAATATTGAAATTTATCACCGTCACAAATCAAAATTTACAATATAAAAGATTTAAAAAAAAAACAAAAAAAAAAACATACAAAATAGCATGAAATATTATAGGCAAGCTCAGTGTTTAAGTAATATGATAATTGAGAAGACAACATTTGTGATTTCTTTTAAACGATCGCATCGAAAGACATTGTTTAAATTTCATTTTCCAGTCGTTCTTGAGAATGCTCTAACAGTGAAATGGAATGGTATCATAGTTTGTTGTTCAATATTTATTTACGTTACGATTAAATTAATGATCGATTGACAATTTCGATTAGACCTAGTACTTGATTGTAATCAACGGTAGGGGGGGGGGGGGACTTTTTTTCCAATACCAAAGAAAACAGACATTATTTTGTAAAATACCATTCATAGGTTATTTAAATAACTTTCTTTTAACAAAAAAGGTGGAAAGAATAAGCCTAAATAAAAAATCGGGAGCCTTAGACGTTTAGCTTCAACAGTTGTCCTCATAATTGTGAGAATTCTGAAACAAAAAGGAAGTAGCAAAGTGCTATATACATGAAACTAAAAAAAACATGACAAAATATAGGCCTAGATGAAATAACTCGAAAATAAGATCAGAATATTACTCACCTTTTAACCGGTTAATTTTGGAATAATAATCATACGACTTGAACCAATTGCGAGAGGTAGGCCTGCGTTTCACCTATACATTTAACGGAAAGCTATCGAATGAACACCAATCCAATTCGCACCTTAACAGCTATACAGCGTACGTGCCGTGTTTATATACATAATATCAAATCCCATATTATCACCACAGCGGATTAGTTTGAATCCATATGGATTTAGCTGTCTCTCGTTTGTGATATTCGTGGTTAGTTACGTTTGTCAACACGTTTAGTCTGCTCAGATAATTATTTCTAGTTTTCGTGGAAAAGCCAAGCTTCAGTAGGCGAATGACCTGTACTTTAAAGGTTCATTTGTATTAAAAAAAAAAACTTTCCTACATGTGGACCGAATGGACTTTAGTCGGGCGTAATTAATAAGCCCCTTAAACATAGATTTTAGTTATTCTTAATTTGCCAGATTTTTAATTCTTATCAATAAAGGTGAACGCAATTTATTGCTATAAAACCAACCCTAGAAAACTTCAAAAGAGGCTGCAATCACGCCAGACCTTTTGCGAAGTGTCTGAATAATCGTAGGAGGTATGATGGCACATACAGCCACCATATTTCGCATTTATACCCCCTCCCCTTTTCATAGATGTTACTGAGCCTATAAAAAAGAAAAAACATTGATAGATATTGTTCCCGATGGCTCTCAATTAGTACAACGCTGGTCAAATTCATAATCAGTTAATACAATACAAGTTTAGTTGTGGCAATGGTTCCCTGTAATGGATTAATTACTGATTATTCAAGATAGTGTTTCATTAATCTATTGATGTGAATAGCCTACTTCACAAGCTCAAAACGAACCGACCGACAACATGAACAAGAGGGGAAAAAATAGTAAGCCTACTACTACTACTATTACTACTTCTAATAATACCACAAGGGATGGTTCTAAGGGGGGTTTGTGGGAGACTGGGGACTCAAGCCCCCCGCCCCCCCCCAAAAAAAAAAAAAAAAAAAAAAAAAATCTTCGAGCCCCCCTTTTTTATACCGAGAAATAGATTGTATTTCCAAGAACACATTATTCGGACAAAATAGTTAAAAACAACCCTATACATAATAGTTATATAATATTTATGCAATTGAGATTAAGTGGAATAATATTGACTGATAATCGGTGGATTTCCGTTGGCGTTGCCGTAAAGATGCTATTTAAGGTCAAAGAGCAATGTACTTTCAACTGTATTGTGCATCTATGGGCATCAAGTTGGCACTGACATCGAGCATTACTAAAAACAATTTGAAATAGCATCTGTAGAGATAGAGAGAACAGGACAAGAGGAAAGGACTTTAATGGCCCTTGATCCTTTTATATAGCTCCAGAGGGTGTTTTACAAAGACTAAGATCGACTTTAAGTTGGACTTATCTATGACAGGCTATTCATGCCACTGGTCGGTCTCACTATTGGTCTTTCAATTATGATCTTAAGATAATAATTTTTCCTTCAATAATGAAATATAAAAAATGTAAATTCTGTAGATTTGTGACCACGATTTGTACGTCCCTTCAGAGACTAATGCCAGTATGGTAAGAGCAAACAGTGGCATATGAACAGCCTGCCATAGTTAAGTCCAATTTAATTTGTTTTATTACAGAGGAGCTTCATATTGTACAACAAATTACCAGCTAATACCCGTAGTGCTTGCACGATTCAAAATTTCAAATCCAATCTGACAACTTTTTTAACAGTATCTTAGAAATGTGCTCAATAATCTGTTTACCTCTCTTTCCTTTTACTTTATTTGTTCAGGGTTCGTGCGGTTCTGTATCCCTTATAAAATACACTGAATATGAATTCTAAATGTAAATTGAATTTATTAGCTCGAAATATGTTATACATGTTCAGTTATATCGTTTAAGTTTTGTTTAATGAAATTTTTATATTGAATTTATATACCTTTAATTTTGATTTCCCCATAATTGTATAAAATATCTGATTTTTATGTAATAGCTTTTTATCCGGACCCCATGGAAGAACAGGCGTATTTTGTTGATACACCTAAAATGGGCTATCCGCCGTATATTTCATTTACGTATGTATTTGTATGTTGTGATGAGTTTATACGGAAATAAAAACAAACACATTCGACATTTAGTCAGTCTATGTGAAACAACCCTGGTTGCACGACATATACTTGCACATGCAGGCGCGTACGCAGGGGGGGGGGGTAAACCTCCTTCAATTTTATGTTATTTTATTTATTTTTTGTTCAACGGGGGGGAGGGGAGGGGGTGGAGGGGGGGGGGGGTGCTGAGAGGGTTAACAAAAAAACATAATATCCTGGCGGGAGAATCACCACTTTGAGAGGTAATTTATACCTGGATTTTATGGTATCAATTAAAAACAAAGACAAAGTAAGAATAATCTAGATGCATCTTTATAAAATAAAACATGATTGTTCGTCGCAATCAACGAAACTTGGATGTCGATGGTCGCAATACGCGAAATCAAAGCGTGATGTAACGAAGAGGGCGCTCTGCTATTTCGTTTTAGATTCGTTTATCATCGTTTATCGGCCATCCATTCGTTGAATTTTATCAAGATGCAGACCAAGATGTAAAGAATTTCACTTCGGTAGGATTATTATTCTGTTGGTGAGTACATAAATGTGGTGCCTGCTTTGAGTGGTTGTGATATTGCTAGAGAGTCAAATACCGTAAGATGTTCTGTTAAAGTTTATTTAAGCTGAAACGCTGTGTTTGCATGTGTGCATGTGTGATAATGTTGCTTTCTTCTGTCCGACCTACTGAGATTCATGTCGTGTAGACGTAGGCCCTATACATAATCACCACGATTGGATTACAAGCGCAAGCTAAACTGTCGGTAGACTCGTTCGATAAATTCAGCATGATTGTCATTGATATATTCTATTTTGAATGTTGAGGGAACATTATTATTTTATTCATATATTATTTTATTCATATATTACTTAGTGACAGTCCAATTTTTATTTTTTTGCTTTATCGAAGGAAACCAGATAAAGTTATTAATTTTGGCTAAGAATTTGTCAATTTCAATTGTTTGAAATGAAAGAATTTTTTCTTCTTCTGAGGATGAGAAAGAAGAAACCGAGATTGAGTGATAATACATATTGCCTACATGTATATCTAGACTCTGCATCTGGAGATGTGAGAGTAAAGAAGAACTAGAAAGGAAAAATCAATGAAACTTCTTGTATTTGTATTTTGTTGTTGGAATGTTGACATCATTCATTGTGGTTGACTGGCATGAAAGTCCTGGTTGTTCCTCTCTTCTTTTTATTCTTCTCTTTTTTTCCTTCTCATTTCTTTTTCTTTTCCTTCTTTTTTCTTCTTTTCTTCTTCTTTTCCTTATTTTTTTCTTCATCTTTTTTTCTTCTTTTCCTTCTTTTTTTCTTCTTTTCCTTCTTTTTTTCTTCATTTTTTTCTTTTTCTCCTATTTCTTCGTATTTTCTTCCTGTTCTTTGCCTTTCTTTCTTCTTCTTTTGTTCTTGTTCTTGTTCCTCATCTTCATCATCATCATCATCATCATCATCCTTATACATGTCAAAATGCTATTACCTTCAGACCATAATACCTATTGTTCATATCATATTTTCTTTTTACAGAAAACAAACAAACATCCACCTCATCCTCAGGAGTAATCCTCTAATTTGGAAGGGACTCTAACCCAGCCCCAAACTAAAAAATGCCTGAGTTAATCACCACGGTGATGACGCCGTCCGAGGTCGATGAACCAGCAGAGAAGTCGGAGGCTCCAGCCTCTAAGCCAATGGTGGGCATCATCTACCCTCCTCCAGAAGTTAGAAGTATCCTTAACTTGTAAATGTGCGAAGGCAGTAGAAGAAAGGGGATGGGGGGGGGGGGGGGGGGGTACTTCAAGGATAAAATGCCCCTTGGATTCCTAAATCAGCTCATAGAGATTTGTTTTGAAGACCTTTAGTGTCAGAACAAAAAACAAAATCAATTGCTAAGGGCAATAACCAATTTCATTCAAATTAAACTACATGTACACCACTGTAGCTTAAATCAAATATTATTTTACCTTTTTACCCTTTACATGTGCCTGTGTAGAATGAGAGATGTAGGTACTGTAATACGGAATGTTCATGTAAAAGTGAAGCATATTCATGGGGACTGAGAGTATGAATCATCTTCAATTTTTTGTTTACCTTACATATTGTCCATCTCCTTTCATGAAGAAAATATGAAATCTATAAAGCCGACACACTTGGTAAAAAAGGTTGGATACCGGTACATTTCAATGCTCGGATTCGGAGGGGTCTGGTGACCTTGAATTTGCTCAAGTGTATTTGTGACTTACATGTACATGTATACATGTTTTGACAGGTCACATCATCACCTTCAAAATGATATAAAGTAAAGAACAATTACTGGTACATGTTTTTAAAAATTGGGGTAGTGGTTAACATGTAGTGGTTGACACAGATTTGCCCAGCTAAAAGGGTAAGGTGTTTTTGACATGAGACAAATGAGACTTTCCCAAACATGAATTCCAAATCCTTGCATTGAAATGTTCTGTATATGGAGCCAGGTAAGTTATTTTAAATTCTCTGTGCCATTGATGCTTTGTATTAAGGCCCGACCAAGATATGACAAGTAATTTAAGTTTCTTTTTGTTATATGGTAATAACTGGACCAGTTAAAATTGTTGAGGCTTGTACTTGCATTACATGCAATTATCTCCACATTGTTGCCTGTGTCAATATCAAATAGCAGGGCATGAGTCCTTTTCAAAGGCAATGACATTCCCTAAATTTGTACAATAACTAAACTGAGGATTTTTAAGGGTGATTAACCTTTCTAACGAGTTGAATTGGATGAAAACAGACAAGTAAAAAAAAAAAGGGGGAATAAAAATTCAAACAAAATCGACTTATTTTCATTTGTAATGATTCCAACTTTAAACAATGTACCTACATGTACAACCTGCATAGCTTGCCTTCTATTCAGGAGTGTTTTTTTTTTTTAATTCCACCTCACCTGTTTGCTTCCTTTAAAAGTGTCTGCTTTAATTCAGTGCAACTTGCTATTAAGGTTTGATTTCTCTGTATACCATGATGAAAGCATCACGGTCTGTACATGTAGATGTACACATTGTAATATCGCTAATGTTCCCTTTCAGCAGCGTACCACGTTTTATGAGAGTATTAGTTGTCCTTCCTGAACGCACTGCTCAGATATTGTGGACAAAACCGCCAGTTTTGTGGCCAGAAATGGTAAGCAAACCTGTAACATTTTTTATAAGGATAAAGAAATTGGTATTTTGATTCAAATAAAGTATTTATTTACCATAGATTCACTTTAAGTCCAAAGATTATTTCCTCAATTCCTAATTCTGATATTTCCACTTCTATATCAAATTGCACACAAAAAAGGGCAAGGATTGGTAGAAGGATTGCTTTTTGCAACACAACCTTTGCAAAATTTTAAATTACCAATTTTTTGTCTTGGTTAGCCCCATGACAATCCCTTGTAGTTGTACACTTTATTGATTTTTAACCTTCACAGGAAATGGTTGAATAATCTTAAAGCCTTTGGTTTAACTGTCACACAGTAAATACATTACGACACAGGGAGATCATAATTCAGGTGGCATATAAAGAGATAATTCTTTATAGTCATATTACAAGGAGAATATAGAACTCATCAAAATGAAGAGAGATGAAAAAACAATGAGAAATTGTAAGGCAATGATAGAAAAATATATTGGAGATCAAAAGGCAGTTTATTAATTACTTAAAGATAACGTTGAGTTCCGGTCATGCTATTGCATTGTGAAAGAAATGGTTTGGAATCGATCGGAAAAGGTTGATCATCTAGTACATAAAGTATTGGTGTGTACTGCAAGGTTCTGGAAACATCAAAATGATAAGAAATTTGACATAGTCTTGGTGAAGTTACAAGCACTGTACACAAAAATATGGGGCTACATGAACATGTGGCATAAAAATCTGTCCAGATGTTTACGCTGTTACACGTCGTATTTAGAATATGAAGGCATTTGAAGAGCGATGCTTTTCAGGGACATGTTTTATCTGATGTTCTTCCATACTTGCATAAAAACAATGATAACGCTCACCAATTACTTCTCACCTCTTCCCAGAACTCAACCTTCTCTTTAAAAGATGCCTTATATTACATGGTTTTTTTCTTCTCCTGCTATCCTCTTTCAGGACCGGAGTTTGAATCGAGGATCCGTCAGAACGAGATCTCCAACTCCAAGTTTAACTTCTTGAATCCTGGAGATCCCTACCATGCCTACTACAGGCATAAGGTCAAGGAATTCCAGGAGGGGAAAGCTGTCGAGCCTTCCGGGGCCATGCCACTCAAGGTAAGAATTGATTTTAAAATGAGAGCATAGCTGCCAACCATTCCTACTTTGGAGGGATGATTTCTTTTTTTTTTTGCCTTCAAGCTATTGTTTTAAACCCTAGATTCCTCTTTTTTTATAAAATATTCTGTGTGAAAACTTGAAAAGTATACAAAATAAACTTTATTCCTAATTTTGCATTGGGAGGTTCCTAATTTTTTGCTGTGAAAGGTTGGCACAGAGAGGGACTCCAGTTTCATTGTGCAGAAGGCCACGATGGGAATCAAAAGCAGTTCATTCATAACTTATTCACAAAACAAAGGAGGCATTCACTCTACACGGTAGAGTACAGACGGCAAAAAGGCTCTATCTAAATCTTATGGAGACACTTGTCAAATGTCTGGTTTGGATCAATCAGGAATAAAAGGAATGTCAAAGCGCATATAAATATACATTATTTTGTCCAACAAGAACTAAACCTTTTGCACTCATGCTTTCTTAGTAGTCGGGTAAAATAGCCACCACTAAACCTTCTTTTAAAAGGGCAGGCCAACCTTTCTAACAAGATGAACTGAAATAGAAAAATTTGAAATCAGTGAATAGTGTAAAGTTGAAGGGATTGGGTAACTTTGTCTCAGATTCTGAAACAAAATCCTGCATTTAGCTCATGCTGCAATGACAGTTATAAACCTTTAGGTCAGTCAGGAACCCCATGACTTTTACAAGCCGATTGCCTGTCTGATTATCAAGATATTTATGATTGGAAATCAAAATTTTAAAATTTGTTTTCCTAACGGTTTTAATAACACTACAGTCTACTGGGGAAAATGAGCATTGTAAAACCGGTCACTCAAAGATTGTTTTTTTGGAGGCACTTCATGATCATTTTGAAGCGCAATTTTTTTTAGGGCTTCAATATTACGACATGGATAACACGTAGGGCCATGCATCTCAGATTTAACATTATTAAATGATGCCTTGAATGTTTGCACATTATTGGAGAAACAATCTAAATTAGTCAACAATATCAATTTTCCTTCACATTTCTATGAATTACATTTTTGTGATTTTATTTTCTGATTTTGTGTGTGCAGCTCCAGCTACAGTTGACGGCCAGCCAGCCGAAGCCTGTCCTCTTGGTCGAGCCCATCGTACCCAAAGAACCCCCACCGGAATTTGAATTTGTATCGGACCCTCCCTCCATCAATGCATTTGATCTGTAAGTTTCTTTTTCTCTTAACTTCTGAAATTTGATCTTACCGGTACTGAAGCCTCTTCTGAGCAAGCATAGTGTGTTGACCCCCCCCCCCAAAGACACCTTTTAGTTTATTATTTGTTTTTATTAAGTGATTTTATAGGTCATTACATAACATTTTTTTCACAATTTGTTTTCCTTTTTCATTAACATATTTGAAACATATATAAATAATTGATAATCAATCTTATGCATACTTTTTTTTGTCAACATACAGTGTTCATAATTACAAACTTGTCTTTCTTATGTCTAAGTATAATATGGTAAATTAGAAATAATATTTGCCCCCCCCCCCAAAAAAAAAATAAAAAAATCACAGGTCATTAAACTATTACAAAAAAACCAACCCCATAACAAACAAAACTCAGGCCACTGTGAGGGTGAGTTGCAGTCTCCTACCCAACACCTCCCTCTCCAATCCCAGATTTTTGCAAATGTCATTATCCAGGAATACTGACAAGATTGGAAATTTTTATATTTTTTTCTTCAGATAAATAATATGGCAAATAAAGAAGTACAATGCTGATCCATATGTAGACTGAACAAAAGTCAAGCTTTACTAATGATTTTTGTTGGATTTCTTTTGATCTTGTCCAGAGATGTTGTGAAGTTGACCGCCCAGTTCGTTGCCCGGAACGGCGGTCAGTTCTTGACCAACTTGATGAACAGAGAACAGAGGAACTACATCTTTGACTTCCTGAGGCCTCAACACAGCATGTTCAACTACTTCACAAAGCTGGTTGAACAGTACATCAAGGTAGGTAAACTGGGGGGTGTTCCACAAAGATCCTAAGTTGAACTTATCTGTAAGTTGGACTTAACAATTATGGAAAGCCGTTAGCATCTTTGAAAATATTTTGTAAAAGTTATTTTTCAAAAGGCATGACATGTTGATTCAAATCATTCATATTTTCTTTTATCATGGGAGATTTCATGTTCTTGATGAAGAATTTATGAAAAGTTGAAAATACTTGAATTTTTGCTTTTGAATATATTTTAATTTAAGGATACAAATGGCTCTCCATAATTTTTAAGTCCAACTTGGAGTTAAGTTCGAATAATGCAGTGTCCTGCCAGAATCATTCTTGTATCAGTTGTTTCTCTTCAAAATCTTTGCTTAACATGCATTCCTTTTTTTCACCAGTATTACATGGACATCACATTTATATAGCATTAAATCATCTTTGGGTCTATAATATTTATTTACCATGATGATAGAGTGCTTCTAAGCATAGTTGCCTATGCTTTTTAAGCTAAACTACATTTGAGAAGACCTTGTTGCGGTTGATAGGAGATATACATGTAGTTTCTCACTTCTGGTATGTCACAAAAATTGCCCCGACCCCATGGAATGAAACAGGTTCGAGAATAAATGAGTCATCCCTGTGTATGTTGTTTTACCAGCATGGTTTTATCTTTAGCTCTTGGAGATGTTACATATTAGTCTTTTATTTTTACACGTTCAAGGCCTTTGCAATAGCCGATACCGCTAGGGAGAAAGGTTTGAAGCTAAAGCCAACAGGTCTTGCCTTAGTAGGTATTTTTCATGTGTAAAGAGAGAAGAAAAAAAAATCAACTCCTTTATTCCTCTAGTGCTGAATAAAATTTAAAAAAAAAAAAAATCTTCCGGTAGACATTCACAGTTTTTGATTATTTATAGTGCTTGAGACATGCTTAACTCATATCCTGCCATAAGGCTGCTTGCATGCTACCTTTATAGTGCTTTGTACACGCGAGCACGCTATCGATTGGTTGCTTCATTCATGTGAGCGAGCTACTACTTATCTGCTTTGTGCATGCATGCTCGTATACGTAATAGGTGTTATTGTTCATGCCCATTGCACTGTGCCTAGTGTTTTGCACGCGCTATTGATAGTACCATCGCGTTAACAGAGCTGCCAACCATTCTGTTTTTGCCGTTTTTTTCTCCAAAATTACGGTATGACGTTTTTTTTTCATAAAATACGTTTTTTAATAATTGTTTTAATAATTTTTTTCTTCTTTTTTTTTGTCTTACATACCGCACATCAAACCACTGCCCTTAAATGGTGATTTGATCACAAGTTCAGTAGAAAACTAATTTTAAAACAAACTTGAAGAGAAAAATATTCTCAAAAAAAATGAAATGCCGATAATACCAAAATAACCACAACAAAAATTACCTGCTTGTATGGAAAAAACAGCATGATGAATGAACATTTCTGCATTGGAATTGTGTCGCACGTGTTTGTAAGTTACGTTTTTATGGATTCCTTTTTTTTTATTGAAATCCCTTTTTTTTGCCATCATGATTCCTTTTTTTGGTCGCACAAGGTTGGCAGCTCTGCATTAATCCGATTATCTCAAAATTAACTTGGCACAGGGGGATTTGAGGCTTAGCACAATGGGGAATAGCCCTGTGGCATTAGGCGGTATTCATCATTGTTCAAATTTTTTATATTTTTCTTCAACCAGGTGTTGATTCCTCCCAAAGACCTGCACGAGAAGCTGACAGAAGAGGGCGCTACACGCAAGGTCGTCATGGAGCAGGTGTCCCACAGGGTCGAGTGGGAGAAACACCAGGAACGACTTAGGAAGAAAGATGAAGAGGAGAGGGAGAGAGAAAGAGGTATTAAAGCCACACTGTACTACTTGTAACTACTTGCTCCCTCTATATAGTAAACAACGCCCAATCAGTGACCATTGGTCCCCCATGATCCTCTTTTTCTTATGTTAATTGAGAGCTGAGTTGATGAGATAACCACCTGTCAGTGACCACTCTGGGTGGTTTAATCCCTCCTGGCCAAACTAGTGAAGATAGGCTTTTAAACATCCTCTTGATCTGTACATTGCTATTTTCTTTAAAACTGGTAACTGATTTATAGTGAAGAATTAGTGTTAATTTGTGTATATATAATGACATCAAAATTTAAAAAAAAATTGAAAAAACAACGACCAGTAACAACATTGCCTGAAATTTTTCATTATGTTCCATTCTTTTCCGCAGTTGCTTTAATAGTCCTAGATTGCTTGGCATGACTTTGTTGCATTTAAAGGCTTCATTTAATAATGTTAAATCTGAGATGCATGGCTCTACGTGTTATCAGTGTTTGTGATATGGTGTAATATTGAAGCCTTAAAAAAAAAGCGCTTTAAAATAGTCCTGAAGTGCTTCAAAAATTTAAAAATCTTTGATGACCGGTTTTACCATACTCATTTTCCCCAATAGACTGTAGTGTTAAAAAAAAAACGTTGGGAAAACGATTTTTGAGATTTTTCGATTTCCAATCATAAATATCTTGGTATTCAAACAGGCAATCGGCTTGTAAAAGACATGGGATTCCTGACTGACCTAAAGGTTTATAATTATGATGGCAGCATGAGCTATATCCAGGATTTTGTTTAGAATCTAAGGCAAAGATACCCAATCCCTTAAAATATTCTGTCCATTCTTCTCACTGTTGCTTCTCTACAGTCAATTACTCTCAGATTGCTTGGCATGACTTTGTTGCCGTTAAGATGTCAGACTGCAAGTCTGAGGAGGGTCTATTCTATTACCTCCTCATAAACCAATTTAATTTGGGGTAGGATCTTAATAGCAGAGGAACAATACCTATTTCTTGGCTAATCAGGGGGTTGTTTCACAAAGACTAAGATCCACTTAAATTGGACTTGAACTATGGCAGGCCGTTCATGCCACTGGTTGCTTTTACCATTGGTCTATCAAGGCACATGGCAAATCTACAGAATTCACATTTTTTGATAGTTTATTATTGAAGAGTTTTTTAAATCTATAGATCATAATTTCTAAGGTTTTTCAACTAATTTTACATCTGCTTCAAGAATTTTTAGGGCATAAATCCCCTGCCATAGTTCAAGTCCGACGAAAGTCGATCTTAGTCTTTGTGAAGCACCCCCCTGTAAACCATTAATGACATTTGCTTGAAACCTTCTGTCCATTCTTCTCACTGTTGCTTCTCTACAGTCAATTACTCTCAGATTGATTGGCATGACTTTGTGGTGGTTGAGACGGTGGACTATCAGCCTGACGAGGAGGGCCAGTTCCCGAACCCTCTTAAGCCCAGCGAGATCGGGTCCAGGATCCTGGCGGAGGAGAGATACGAGCAGTTCGGGGTGAGATGTTTGTTTGTTTGTTTGTCTGTTTTACCTTACTGCTATTTAAAGAAAAGCATGTGTATGCTTGTAAGTTAGCAACTAGGGGACCAACGTCTTTAAGTTCTCTTTGAGGGACTTGGTAATGAGGGTCCAGGATCCTGGCGGAGGAGAGATACGAGCAGTTCGGGGTGAGATGTTTGTTTGTTTGTTTTACCTTACTGCTATTTAAAGAAAAGCATGTGTATGCTTGTAAGTTAGCAACTAGGGGACCAACATCTTTAAGTTCTCTCTGAGGTACTTGGTAATGAGGATTAATGCCTTACCAAAAGGCACTGGCTCATTTCGAACTTGGGACATCCCGGTTACAAGACCACTGCTCTACCGGTCAATAAAAAGTTACCGAGCAAAAACCATGTCTTTTCTTGTGAGAATTCTCTTACAGAGAAATATAGTGGATTGGAAAGCTCAGGAATTATTTCCATCTTTACTAAAGGAGCACATATTGTGAAATTGCATCTCTTTCTTGAGAACTTGCTACTATGATGCGTTTTCACATAGGATTGAAAAGAATGCGAAAGCCTTCAAATTATTTCTTCACCATTACCAGTTCTAAATTTGACCTTTGACCTTATCTTGACCTTTGACCTTGTCTTGTAGGAGGAGCTCGCAGAAGACGAGGACGTTGAGATGGAGGTCGAAGACGACGATGAAGAAGAAGACGACGACGAAGATGAGGAAGAAGAGGACGATGAAGAAGAGGAGGATAGGGTGAAGGACAAAGCGAGGGAGGAGAGAAAGAAGGAAGAAGGGGAAGAAAGACCGAAAACCACGGATCTTAATACGGAGGTTCAAGACATGGAAGAAGGGGTAAGAGGAGCAGCCATTTTGTTTGTGTCCATTAGAAGGCTAAATGATAGTGTCCCCTTTGTTCATAAGCCAGTTAAAGTCTGTCTATGAGCAGATTAGGTTATTTCTACAAAACTGAAAAACCCCATTTGAGACAAATGCTGTATACACGCTCATGAAAATTTATTTACAATCATTATTCATTCATGCACCGACGGTTCATTCTATGGAAAATAGGGGAAAGTATTTTTGTCAATAGGGCAAACAGAGTATTCATAAAACACATCCATCACTTTGACAGTGATTAGTCTTACATGTGCAAAGTGGGACGTCTCCATGAATAAAAGTTCACTTGTTCCTGTATGTTGTCAGGAAGAGTCACTGAACCCTGTTGTTTTATAATTAATTGACCTTTGACCTCTGTGACCTTTGACCTTCAGTCGGATTCTGACATGGATGAAAGCGATGAAGAGAAGGACGCTGCCCCAGCGCCCCCTAAGGAAGTTGCCCCCATGCTCCCACCCCTCCCCCCTCAGCTGGGAGAGGCTATCATCAAGAAAGACTACAATCCAAAATGTAAGTTTTTTATTTAACCCATTAATAGTCATGTACATGTTAAGTTGCTCACGGTGCATTGCCATGTACATGTATATGTACACTCATGCCCGTGCTCCCACCCCTCCCCCCTCAGCTCGGAGAGGCTATCATCAAGAAAGATTACAATCCAAAATGTAAGTTTTTTTCTTTAACCCATTAATAGTCATGTACATGTTCAGTTGCCTGCGGTGCATTGCCATGTACAAGTATATGTACACTCATGCCCATGCTCCCACCCCTCCCCCCTCAGCTGGGAGAGGCTATCATCAAGAAAGATTACAATCCAAAGTCTAAGATCAAACTGACGTAGATTTCTACCTGGGCCCTGTTTAATCAAACTTGTCATCAACAACAGAAACGGCAGAAACGGGGCACTGGAGCCCCTTCACACCTAGACTTTTGACACGACCTCGTGACTCTGGCTAAGCGGCTGAGATGAGTCTAGATACCCGGGGTGGTATTCTGAACATTGTTGTAAGTTTTGTGTTATCTTTTGTTGTATCTCCCAGAGATAACACAGCGCTAATATTGTTGTAAGTTGGTATTCTGAACATCATTTTATCCCTGTGTTATCTCTTGAAGGACCGCCTCTATCTTATCTTTGACCGCTGTTGACACGCCCATTTGTATGGACCCTACCAATCAAAATTTGTTTTATATAAGCATGATAAGTAGGTCAACCAATAGAAATACTTTATGCCATATCTGAAGATGCGCCTAGCGCATATTAATCTTGGGCGTAATAAGTTATTTGAGCGCTTATTACGCGCGTCATCATTTGCGCTGTGGCATGTGGATCATGAAGACAAATCACGCTTTCACTATATTGGTTAAGATGAGAGCGTTAAAATCATCATATCCTAGCATTTAATTTCTTAGAAAGTTCTCATCTGTGATGTTTCCGGTCAACACATAATCTTCTTCTAACTCGTCCATTGGCACAAAGTTGGTTCTGGGCAAGAAATATTGCCGCCATTATATCACCACGAAAGATACAACAACCCCCTACCTGTTGTAAATATTGTTGTAAATACCATGCAAGATAAGATAAGATAAAAGATACAACAACTTTCAGAATACCAATTATCTCGACATATTATCTCTCGTGCGCATATGCAAATAAGGATTAAGCGCCATGTTATTACTAATAAGCACAATTACAAGCGCACCAAACTATGAGCGCAGGCGCGGCCAATGAGATAAGAGAAAAGATACAACAAAAGATAACACAAAAGTTACAACAGTGTTCAGAATACCAACTTTATCTTATCTCCAAAGATACAACAATATTAGAGATAACACAGGGTTCAGAATACCGCCCCAGGGGTGAACGCGTGACCGCCACAAGAGCCTTTTGCCATTTAGATATTACTGCTCTGCATGAATTATTCATAGCATTGGATTTATTGATCAATTAGAACGGCCATCCCCCAGTTGGCTTCGTTCGTGATTCGTTCATTATCAAAACATGTAAGAAAAGGTAAAAGACGTAAATACGTTTTGCTTATGAGATGAACATATAATTGATAGATACAAAATATCACATTCAAATTTATTTTAAATGCAAAATTACAATGAAATAGGAAGCATTTGATGACTTATGCTAACAATCATAAGTGAGATAATTAGACTTTCCCTGTATATAAATGAACCAGTCTCGTTTTCGTTCCATGTAGAGGTCAGTGGTCTTAGCCCGAACGTCAGTGTGTGTGTGAACTATGAACGTCAGTTCATAGTTAGTACATGTAGGTCCATGTTTGTACTATACGTACAGTTTACTCCGTGTGTGTGTGTGTGTGTGTGTGTGATGGATACTATATGCTGACGTAATGCAAGGATACGTTCGGTGATGGGACGCTACCATTTCGTTAGAGAATTCCAGTCGGAAACAAAGGTTAACATAAGAAATCCAAACCAAATTACCAAAGGCTAACTGGTTGTGATTCTCGCTCTGTCATTCACTCGGGCTTTCGCGATTAGTCTCTTTTTAGTCGCTAGGCGTCTATCAGACATGTGGCCTTGTTCAAAGGCTACTTCACACCTGGTGCCGTAAACTGCCTCAAGAAAACAGACAATTTCGCCAGCAAAATAAAATCAATTTATTTGTTAATGCACAAATAATGGAGGTGAAAAAAATAGCTGCATGCAATGAAGATCCCTATGTGTATTTATCTACATGTACATGCATTTTTGAACATGCAGACATTTGAAGTGCGTTAATCTTATTCATCTTATTTTCGTTACAGGTGTATTTTTTTGCATTTTACCACTTTTTGCATGAAGAGGATTTTAAGGAACGCTCCTCGACTTTCTTTTCTTCCAATTATATATGACTTGTAGTATATTCGACCTCGAATATTCTCTGATCTTGTATTACATTGGACCCTGTATTACATTTTATCTTGTATTATGTTTGACCTTGTACCTTCTTTGACCTTGTATTACATTTGACCCTTTATTATTTGATCTTGTATTATGTTCGACCTTGTACCTTGCAATACAAGGTCAAACGTAATCCAAGGTCAAAAGCGATACAAGGACACATACACCTTGTATTATATTTGAGCTTGTATATTCTTTGACCTTGTTTTACATTTGACTTTGTTTTACATTTGACTGTGTATTACATTTGACCTTGTATTATGTTTGACCTTGTACCTTGCATTACAAGGTGAAATGGAATACAAGGTCAAAGACGATACAAGGTCAAATACACCTTGTATTATATTTGAGCTTGTATATACTTTGACCTTGTACCTTGTCATTGTGATTGCAGTGGCGAAGCAGGCCCAGGCAGGGGATACAACCAAGTACCTCATCTCCCCCATCACCGGAGAGAAGATCGCTGCAGATAAGATGCAAGAACACATGCGCATTGGTAAGCTGAACAAAGTTTAAAGTGACTCTGTAACATTGTTAAAGGTTGATGAAAAATTTGCTTAATTTTTGTATAAAATGTTACTTATTAAATTCCTTCAGCTGTACTAACCCTCTGACGTGCAAACATTCCTGAACAAAATTCTCAAACCACATAGATATCTATGGTTTTCTTTGAAGGCGTCACTGTGCAACACCCTCTAACAGTGATTAACAGTAAATTCTCCCAATCATTTTTGAATTTTCCCAACCGTTTTTCCATGAAAAAAAGACATAAAACAGGCTATTAAAAATCTGTCAACACTTAAATGTCTGGAATGGTATGTAGAGTCAATTTATTGCTTTGTGACGATTTACATTCACCTAAAATGTAATTAAATTGTAATAATATAGTTGGGAGAATTAAGGAATCGATCGAATCTCCCAATTTCCCAATTTGTATCATTAACAATGGTCCGTTTTCACTCAAATTTTCAGATTATCTTTAATTGTACATCTACATTGTAGCATTAGAGTCACTACTCAGCACCACTTTCTCTCATCTGAACAATGTCACCAAGTCCTTTCAAGCACTTCGGTGTAAAACTCTGAAATTAAAACATTCTTAAAGCAGTAGATGAAGACAATTATCTTTCTACGTACTTCTCTTTCCTTTTTTCTGTCTCTGACCCCTAAAATGGGTTGCATTCTTCTTCTTCTTTCTTTTTCTTCTGCTTCTCCTCCTCTGTCTCCTTCTTATTATTATAATAATTTTTGATATTGCTGTTATTGTTGTCCTTATAATTTTAATTATTATAATTATTATCAATATTCTTCTTCTTATTATTATTGCTATTATTATTATTATTGATAGTACTGGTAGGCCTATTGTTATTATTATTAATATTATTTTCATTATTAGTAGTAGTATTTGATTATTGTATTCCTTATTATCATTGAGTTTGTTTATGCCTCGTTTAGGTTTGTTGGACCCGCGGTGGGTTGAGGAGAGAAGTCGTCAGATGTCGTCCAAGGCTCAGGAGGAGGTCTACGCGCCCGGGCTAGCCATCGAGGAGAGTCTCAAGAACCTTGCAGAGAGGAGAACAGATATCTTTGGAGAAGGCGACATTGAAACACAGATCGGAAAGAAGGTATTTTTTCTCAAATACTATCATAATGGTAGAATAAAAGACAAAGTAGAGGTTGTACAGAATTCTGTAAAATACTGTCTACGCCCCCCGGGCTAGCCATCGAGGAGAGTCTCAAGAACCTTGCAGAGAGGAGAACAGATATCTTCGAAGAGGGTGACATTGAAACACAGATTGGAAAAATGGTACTCACAACTTACAGGGTTCAAGTCCCGCCGTGGCACTATTGTCCTTTAGCAAGACATTAATCTACATTTGCCACTCTCCACCCAGGTGTAAATGGGTACCTGATATGCTAGAGCGCTAGTTACTTTGGCAGCTCGGCTACGACCAGGGTAATATGTGTTCAGCGCCATGAGCGGAGAGTTGGGGGGGGGGGGGAGGGATGGGATGCACAGGGTGGCGGTTTTCTAGAGGCAAAGATATGACCCTAAAGAGTGTCTGTACAAAGATATTTTAACCAGAAATATTTTTTTTTGCTTGGTGTGGAATTTCAAAGGCCAATTATTAATCAAGGTGTGTTTTCTCTGAAAGGGTAGACAAGGATTGATATTGATATTCCATCATCACTGCTGTTTAGTTTAAGACTGCATTTATATTCCAGTTTTACCAAATCTCAATAACTCTTTATCTTTCTTGTTGATAGATTGGAGAAGAAGAAGAGGAGGATAAGAACAAACAGAAGGTCATCTGGGATGGACACAGTGCAAGGTGAGATGGGTTTAAAGCTAATCTTGAGCTCTGGGGGGTGTTTCACAAAGACTAATAAAGATCGACTATAAGTTGGACTTAACTATGGCAGGCCATTCATGCCATGGGTTGCTTTCACCATTGGTCTTTCAATAATGATCTTTAGATACTATTTTTCAAAAAAGGTAAATTCTGAAGATTTGTGACCACGATTTGTGCGTCCCTTGAGAGACCAATGCCAGTTAATGGTGAGAGCGATCAGTGGCATGAACAACCTGCCAGAGTTATGTCCAAAGTCGATCTTAGTCTTTGTGAAACACTTCCCAGGTATCTTAAAGCCTATCTTCACTAGTTTGGCCAGGGGGGATTAGACCTCCCTGCACGGACACTAACAGGTGGTTATATCATCAAATTAGCTCTCAAAGAAAAAGGGGACCATGGGGGACCAATGGTCACCGCTTAGGCATTGTTTACTATATAGAGGGCGCAAGTAGCTATAAGTAGTGCAGTTGGGCTTCAAGAGAAAATTGCAATGATTTATTCTGGATTGTTTATCCTGTAATAGATTGGTGAAATAAAAAACTTACCGGGCATCATCTTTGATAAAAACCACAACTCCCATTTGCACATAGTGACCAAAATTTGCCATTTTTTAACCGTTTGGACAACATTCTCGTCTACAATGTATGCCATCGTTTTCATAGCATTACATTTTATCTAACCAATGTAGCAGTAAAAGAAAAATAACGATTGTTGAAGAACAAATGTGATCAATTTAACCCTACAAATAAAGCCAGTGCTGAAAGGGTCAATGGCTATCTCTAACAGTGCTGTGACAGAGTATACATGAACATGCAGGGACCACCACTACACGTGAAGAAAATTCACTACACAGATAAACGAAACCAAACAAAAAATCACCTGTTTTTTCCGCAATATAAATTGCTGAAGTCAATGTTTCACAAAAATATCCGACATCAGTCTAAAAAATAAAGTTTAAATTCCAATGCTACTTCATTGAGTAATCATTTCCATTCCCTGTACAATTTTGACCAATGCCGTCGAGTCTCTTCTCTTGTCGTCATGCAAACAATGCCAATCATAGTGGTCTGACTTCATTTATGAGTTTTTGCAACATTTTCCAGATGCACGACGAGAAAAAGGAAATGTTTCTACACATACTGCACTCATTTTTTATTGCTTGAGTGCAGTATGTGAAGGAAATTAAGCTTTAAGATCTGTAAATTGGCAAGACGTTAAAAGATTCAAAATCATTGTTTTTTTCGATCAAAATTTGCAGTTTTTTAAACGATTGGACAACATTCTTGCCTATGTCATCGTTTCCATATCATTCAATTTCATCTTAAAAATGTAGCAATAAAAGAAAAATGATTATTGTTGTCAATTTGAAGAACAAAGTGATCAATTCAGCCCTACAAATATATCCTGTCCTGAAAGGGTTAATAATAATAATAATAATAATAATAATATTTAATTTTTATATAGCGCTTAATACAAATGTCTCTAAGCGCTTTACAAATATACTATTACCCTGGTCATTGGATTCAGTGCTTGCCCGCACACACTGTGTGCACAATCTCCACTCCCTGAGGAGCATTCCAGCCGGGCGTTACTTAATGGCTGGCTCTGTTTGATATGACTGATATTTATGATTTTTTGCAGCATGGAATCGACTACGAGGAAGGCACAGGCAGGGATTACACTGGAGGACCAGATAAACGCTTTCCACAAATCAAAAGGACTTCTGTAAGATTCCTTCATTATTTTGAAACTAATGCTTATTTTCAAATGGTAATTATGATGATAATGATGATGATGTTTTGGGTACTGTTTCCATACAGAATTATTTCAAAGTCATGCTAAACAATTCTTTTTTTCAATTATTTTTGTTGTACTTGACAAACCAGATCTCAATAATTTTTACCCATCTTTCTATGGGCTAACGGATAAGGATTATGAAGAAAATTAAGAACAACTTAAAACAGAGCACACAGAATTGAAGTTGGATCTGGGTTCCTTGCCAGCCCTATTTCAAGGGAGTGCGTATAGATGCGTTCAGTGAAATATTCCTAACTTCGAGGTCAAGTAGGGTCAGTTGCAATAATCATCTTCAACTAAGGTGACAATTATGAATTTTAGTTAATTCTATAAAAAAGGAAGTATTTTTCAATTATCTTTTGTTGTCCTTGACAGACCAGACAAGGAGAAGGAGCGCATTGGACCTCAGAAGACCAGGGATGCACCGCATCCTCCAAAACCACCCTCTCATCCTCCCAGGCCCAACCCGCCCATGGTCCCCTCCCTACCCCGCCAGGCCCCCTCACATCCACCCCCGATGCCCCCTCGCATGCCCCTGGTTCAGCAGGTGCCCATGGTGAGAGCACCTGCCGCACCCCTGATGCAGATACCCTCCAGACCCATCATGAACCCCTTCCCGGGACCGCCCAGAATGGGCATGCCGCCCCAGGCTAGGATGCAAGGTAGGTTGAGGAGGATGTTGGTGGTTGTGGTGGTGGTGGTGGTGGTGGTGGTGATGGTGGTGGTGGTGGTGGTGGTGGTGGTGGTGGTGGTGGTGGTAGTGATGGTGGTAGTGGTGACAGTGATGATGATGATGTTGATGATGATGACAGTACATGGATTGATAGTGATGATGATGGTAGTGATGATGATGGTGATCATGATGATGATGATGGTGATCAGGATGATGATGATGGTGGTGATGATGATGGCGATGATGTTGATGAGGATGATGATGATGATGATGATGGTGGTGATGACAGTATATGGATCGATAGTGATGATGCAGGTAGTGATGATGATGGTGATCATGATGGCCATGATGAACATGATATTTGTGATGTTAATGTTATTGATGGTGGTTACAGTGATCACGGCAGACTGATCATCAAACATAATGACACAGTGTACACACCTAGACAGTTGATCTAGAACCTCCAGACACAATTTATCACTTCTAGCACTAACAAATGTTAATAGTCACACCTGCTTTAGTGACCACCTGTCTACAAAGACCACATCTTTGTTTCCCTTGAGCATGGTATCTCATTGAATCATGTACTAAAGGAACCTGTCTTCAAAGACCACCTGTCTACAAAGGCCACTTTTTGTGTTTCCCTTGGGCAGTTGCTATAGACAAGTTTGACTGTAGTTGTACTGACAATTTTAAAAACACTCGGTAGTTAGCTCTCATGGGGAATTCAACACCGTTCAGGTGTTTACCCAATAAGAGGTGCTGTCAATCACCAGAATTAACCTTCAGTTTTATGACCACCGGGCCTTACATGTATGTAACGTACTGCTTTTTCCACCCATTCCCCCCACATGGTAAAGTCATTATCTCACTTTTCCGACACCCAAAGACTCTTGATAGACGAGCGGGTATATCTCGATTGGCCAACGGGTTCGCTGTGTGCAGACCTAATACCTGTACACACATTAATGATTTTTATTATCCACCAAGTCTGCTGTCAGCGTATTATGGCCTTCTGCACATGGAAACTGACGAGTGACTCCCTTTAATATGTGACTTTTCGTCCTCTCTGTAGGTCCAATGGGAGGCCGCCTTCCCATGCCTCCCCCAGGTCCCCCTCAGATGATGCGAGGGGTGCTACCGGACCCCCCTTCAAGAGGTGGCCCTCCTAGACCCGACATGAGCATGGACGAACCACCGTCCAAGAGACAGAAGACGGAGGACGATCTCATCCCAGAAGAACAGTTCCTTGCTACACATAAGGTCAGTCAAGATTGTCATCCTGGATTTTAAAGCCCCACTGCACTACCTCTATATAGAAAACAATGCCTAAGCAGTGCTCGTTGGTCCCCCATGATCCTCTTTTGCTTATGTTAATTGAGAGCTGAGTTGATGAGATAGCCACCTGTCAGTGACCACGCTGGGTGGTCTAATCCCACCTGGCCAAACTAGTACAGAGAGGCTATTAATAAGAAGAGGTTTCTTGGCCCATATTCTTGAGAGCCACTAAACTTCAGGCTAGGTTCAAAGATAAAGTTGAGTTGTGGTCATGTTTTTATAGTTAAGGAAATTTGGGAAAGGATGATTAAACAGTAAATGGACACATGTGTCTTCTTTGAGGTTAGTTTGTTTGTTTGTTTTTATTTCTGCATTTTCAAAATGAAACATAATCATATACATAAAGTAACAAATATTTCTTCATTTTACATAATTATACATTTTTAAGTACATTGAATAAGATGCATACAAACATGGTCCGCTGGTCCAAGAAAAGCCAGAAAAATCCATGATTGGCATATCACCCTCAAAATGCCGTAATCTCTTCTGTTGCATTTCATTATTTCAATCTTAAAGCCTATCTGTATTGCTTTGGCCAGGAGGGATTAGACCTCCCTGGATGACCACTGACAGGTGGTTATCTCATCAAATCAGCTCTCAATAAACATAAGAAAAAGGGGACCAAGGGGTACCGATTAGGCACTGTTTGCTATATAGAGGGCGCAAGTTGCGACAAGTAGTGAGAGCCATCTATACACAGAGTTTGGCCATCCCGGTTCGAGTTGAACACAATACTACTGCTTTGTTGGGCAATCACAAAACAAAAGAATATACCCTTACAAAAATGTACCATGTAAAAACCATGGTTTCAGTACCATGGTTACCATGGTTCTCATGGTGGATGGTAATTTGGACATAGAACCATGGTAACCATGGTACTGAAAACCATGGTAACACCGAAGTATGATAATCATGGTTCAGTGTTCGGTGTTCGGTACCATGGTTACCATGGTTCTCGGTACCATGGTTACCATGGTTCTCGGTACCATGGTTCTTGGTACCATGACCATGGTTCTCGATGGTTACCATGGTTCTCGGTACCATGGTTCTTGGTACCATGACCATGGTTCTCGGTACCATGGTTACCATGGTTCTCAGTACCATGACCATGGTTCTCGGTACCATGGTTACCTTCGTTCTCGGTACCATGGTTACCATGGTTCTTGGTACCATGGTTCTCGGTACCATGGTTACCATGGTTCTCCCATACCTTTCGTTACCATTGTTCTCCTGTACCTAGGTTACCATGGTACTTGTACTATAATGTTACTGCACTTTCCCAGTCGCCTTTCCATTCTGCATGTAGCTTAATAAAAAGAAAGCATTGATTACATTGCATGATTGATTTTTTGTTATCATTTACAAATCTACTACTTAAATTAAGCACTTTCAGCACAGTATTCCTTATAATATCTGCCAGCCCTTGATCATTTTTCTTTGAAAGAACATTCTGGTCTGCAAAGTACACAAAAATGACAGGAGCTGGCATGAAGTCCACTTTCAGCACAATTATCCATTTTCTCAAGGTTCAGCCACTACTCTTGCAAACATGATCTGTTAACAAAAGACATCACAATAATGTTGATCATTATTGTCAAATGATCATATGACGTATCAAACATCAAACAATGGAAACAATATGTTTACTTTTATAAAGGGCGTTTATTCAAACGAGCTAAAATATAGCTCGCGTAAAATATATAAAACAATTTACAGTCGAAAACTGAAGTCTATTTCTATAGCGAAAGACTGCCGCTTGTTACATTGCATATGACACTAAACACTTTCAGCACACAGCAATATTATAAGTAAATTGGTTAGTCTATTTCTATAGCGAAAGACTGCCGCTCATATTTAATAGTACAATTTACAAACTGTCCTTCCAGCGGAGGTGCGAGATTCGTCGACGATGTCGTACTCGATTTTGGTTGAAGAAACAATTGGTAGCTAGGCCTACTTGCTATGGTAGATCATAGATGACGTCGGTGATCATAATACAGTTCAAAAATGAATGATGAATAAAAGCCAAGAGTCTGCAATGTCGATCGGATGCGAAGTCCATGTATGGTGTGGTGAAACTTGGTGTAGAGTTCCGACATCGACGGTGATCGAAGACAGATCAAAAGTCGATAAATTCATCATTAGCCGGAGTCAGGATCAGACTTGCAAACGACGAAACGCAAATCGTAGAGACAAAGAAGGTAAAGAGGAGGTTCTTACCTTCAATCAAAGTTCGACGTCGATGGTGTTCAAAGATAGAACAAAAGTCGATAATGCCAATGTCCAAATTCATTATTAGAGTTCGCAACAAACTTCAAGTTCAAATGCCAAAACGGAGGTTAACGACGAAGAAATGGTGATGGTGGCGTTGATGTTTTGGTCAAGATGATGATAAAGAACGATGTCGATATGGAAACTACTCATTTGTCATGTTGCGTATATATCTGTAATTTAAAAAAATACAATTTTGAATTAAATACAAAAAACAAATATGAATATCAACAACTGTCAACATGAAATCACACATGCAGTCACAGAGCAGAGGCAGACATGACATCGATTAGCTTAATTCGTTAATTTGCTGGATTTTTATGCAGTATATTCTATTTATTTTCTAAAAAGAATAAAACATTCAATCCTTCGAACAATATGACACTTTATACTAACAGTAGAGTTAATGACAATGTGTAGACCTATGTAAATGGATAAACTTTGCTTTGAAAGTTTGAATGATATGCCCCATAAACCCGTCAAGATACTAGGCCTACAACAAATTACGTACATGGGATCATACATGTTCAGTCTTAACTGTTATCCTGTCGAAGGTATTTTAAGTCCCAGTTGACAATGTCATAAATAACTATCTAGACATCGACTAGATCTATGTACAGATTGTAAATAAAGTAGATGATTCTTAAACTTACTCATACTGTTGTAGATTAGCCGGGAAAAACAGAATTCAGCATGATTTTGCAGATCTAAAACACCGAGATGTACACGAGGCATGAAGCTGGACTGTGAACAGTGCACATATTGGCTATATTGCTGCATGTTCACAGCATACACGTACACTGCACTGCATGTAGAGCGATCCTCGGCACACAAAATAAAATGGCTGCTCCTTGGTTGTGTAGATGTAGCTGCATGCACGTACACAGTACACAGCACACACAGCATACAGAATACACAGCATGTACACAGCATACACAGCATGTACACAGCATACACGTACACTGCATGTACAGCGATCCTCGGCACACAGAATGGCTGCTCCTTGGTTGTGTAGCTGTAGCTGCATGCGCGCGCTGGTTGTGTGGGGTTGAGGCTTGTAGGTAATAGTCTTGACTTGTGCAGACCTTCTTTATGATATTTCAAGCTGTTGCACAATTTCTACATTTACACACTATTTGATAAATGGCCAAATGAAAGTTGACTTTTCCACTCCTATTTACCCGTAATAAAAAGTCTTAAACTGCATTAATGCATATATTAAATTTGAGTCAGATTCCTAGCTGTATAGCCAGGCCTACTTTTTAATTGTCAGTTTTTCATTTAAACTAAAATCTTAGAAAACTAAAGGCCTATGAAATTACATAATTTTACTGGATACACGCGATATAGTTTTTCCCTACAATTCTAATAATAAAATAACAAAATCATAATAATCATGTTTTTTACGATTCTTCTAATTATTTGTTTAACAATTGTTTTTATATGTATTTTTTAATCATAATTGTCTCTATCTCGTTCTTAATGATTCTTAATTTTTTTTTTATAGTTCTTATATGTTTTGTTATTTGATTTCATGCATCCGGTAAAATGATTTCATGCGTTCGGTAATTTGTTGTTGTTTTTGTTTTAAAAAATTGCAATCGATTCCTACCGAACGACTCATACCTGCACATTAATTGTATACTAACAAAGGTTATTGTATACTATTATTAGGCATTATTATCTATGTAATACTTATGTAAACATGTATAACCTCCTATTTGTTATTTGAGCGCAGAATTAAATCAAACAAACAAAACAAACACAACATATGGTACTGAACCATGGTTAGAAACATACAACTGCCAATTAAGTACCACAATGTACCATGTACAAATTCGGAAGTACCATGGTAAACCATGGTACTTGTCATATAACCGTGGTAATACCATGGTTCTTGCATGGTAGTACCATGGTTAGAGACGAGTACCACAGGTACCATAGAGTACCATGGTACAAATTTGGAAGTACCATGGTATACGATGGTACTTGTCATTTAACCATGGTAAAACCATGGTTCTTTGATGGTAGTACCATGGTTAGAGACGAGTACCACAGGTACCATGCTGGTACCATGGTTTTACCATGGTTTTACCATGGTTACCATGGTACTTTTTTATAAGGGTATGCCATGCTGTGACCGAGTGAAACCAAGTTTGCCAAACTTTGTGTATAGATGGCTCTGCAAGTAGTGCAGTAGTGGGGCTTTAAGAGTTCTAATTCTGTTCCAATTCATGTCCTCTGTCTGTTCCGTTAGTTCAACACTGACAAATAGGAATGCATGTACCGGTACCCTAAAACCTTTATACAATTTTGGGGAAAGGGAAACATGCCCCTATATATTGCCCAATACATGTAGATCTGTTCATTCATGTCAATATCATTTTCTCTTCTCATTAAATTAACAGGGTTCTGTAATGTTCGATATGGTATTTCCGCTAGTTGAGTGTTGAAAGTGCCCCTTTTCCCTCATAGTTCTGTTCATTCATCTCGATCTCATTTTCTCTCCTCGTTTAATTTACAGGGTTCTGTAATGTTCGATATGGTATTTCCGCTAGTTGAGTGTTGAAAATACCCCTTTTCCCCTATAGATCTGTTCATCCATCTCGATCTCATTTTCTCTTCTCATTTAAAGGGATCCGGTAAATTTGTCTCAGATTCTGAAACAAAATCCTGGATTTAACTCATGCTACAATGATAATTATAAAACTTAAGGTCAGTCAGGAACCCCTTGACTATTACAAGCCGATCGCCTGTCTGATCATCAAGATATTTATGATTGGAATTACAAATTTTGAAAACCATTTGCCAAACGGTTTTCATAACACTACAGTCTATTGGGGAAAACGAGAATGGTAAAACCGGTCACTCAAAGATTTTTACTTTTTTGAGGCACTTCTTGATCATTTTGAAGCATGATTTTTTTAGGGCTTCAATATTACACCATATCACAGACACTGATAACAAGTAGGGCCGTGCATCTCAGATTTAACATTGTTAAACGATGCCTTTAATCTACAGGGTTCCGTCTTGTTCAATGTGGTCTGCCCACTGGTCCAAGACAAGCCGGAATGGAAGCTATCTTATCTATTTACATTATCTGAATACTCAAAAATTAGATATTATTATTATTGCTACTACAGTCTTCGACTTAAGAATAAATATCCACCCCTAACCTTGACCTCATTCATTTGCTTCTCATTTAATAATCTACAGGGTTCTGTTATGTTCAATGTGGTCTGCCCACTGGTCCAAGACAAGCCGGAATGGAAGCTGCACGGTCAGCGCATAACCCTCAACATGCCCCTGACCGATCAAGTGTCGGTCATAAAGGCTAAACTCCACGAGCAGCTCGGCATCCCCGCAGGAAAACAGAAGCTTCAGCACGAGGTGGGTCAAGTTTTCTTCATCGTATACGTGTGTGTATTGGGTTTTTACAGACGTGTATCAATCAGATATTATTATTTACGTCTGGGGACGGACCATTAAACGTCACCATCCGAAAGACGCGACTCAGTTTCAAACCTTCGTCGTCGGCTGAATCAGTTTCTTTGTAACTTCCATTGTTAGCTGGATTACAGGCGCACGTCACAACGCCTAGTAGACCATAGCAATAGGCATTTTTATGCAACTCACTCCCAGATCCTAATCAAATGATTGGTCATGCGCGGTCGTGTGTGATTCATTTACCGAGACTATCACACGGTTTTCATGAAAAAGCGTGCAATAGTTTCCAGTACTATCACACGTTATTTTAGTGCATGTACATGATGTGCAGGACTTAGAGCGCTTATAGTGTGTGTGAATGGGCCTATTCTTGCGCAGTACTATGTGTAAATGGGTATACAGGTGAGTGCGCCTACTTTATGTGTGCACACTAAATTAAGCCTATTAAACTTGAGATTTATTTGTCAGCCATGCTGTCACGAAACAATCTTGAATGAAATCTCTTTACATCAAATAACAAGGATCTAGGAGTTTCATTGCATAAAACAAATGATGCATGTTTTCATTCGTTCATTATACGATCAGTGTGAAATTGATCAGAAAAGATTGATCGTGTAGGACATAAGTATTGGTGTGTACTGCAAGGTTCTGGAGTCATCAATATGATAAGAAATTTGGCTCAGTCTTGGTAAAGTAACAAGCACTGTACACAGAAAGATGTATATGGGACTGCACAAACATGTGGCATAAAAATTTGGCCTCATTTTTTAGATGTTACTTGTCATATTTAGAATATGAAAGCATTTGAAGAGCCGTGCTTTTCAGGGAAAATTTTTACTCTGATGTTCTTCCACACTTGCAAAATAACATTGATAATGCTCACAGATTATTTTTCACCTCTCCCAAGAACTACTGTGTGACTAAAGTGTACATTTCTTCTAATTATTAGCTCTATTGTTTCAGTGGAACCTTGTTATAACAAGGTCCTTAATTGGGACCATGGAAATTACTTTGTTATATCAGTGTATAAACCCAAAAAATATATAGAGCTGTGACCAGCAAAATCACTTTGTTTTAAAGATAAAGATCAGTTCTGGTCATGCGATTGCATTGTGAAAGAAACATTGTGGAATCGATCAGAAAAGTTTGATCATCTAGCATGTAAGTATTGGTGTGTACTGCAAGGTTCTGGAATCATCAAAATGATAAGAAATTTGGCCCAGTCTTGGTAAAGTTACAAGCACCGTACACATAAAGATGTTTTTGGGACTACGCACACGTGCGCGACACGTGCGTTTTAGCTATCACGTACCAATATATAAACTAATTTAGCTAATATATCAATTAGTAGGCGGTTTCCCGGCAAAATTTTTATCATCATGTATTAGTCAAAACATATTCTTTCACATGATTGGTAATAAGAGCTTCCATTTCATTTTTTTTGAAATTGGGGCGTTTCCAATACTGGTCTTTCCCTTTAACAGATACCTCATTATATTAGAGCTCTTTATAATGAGTTTCCACTGTATTATAATTACTGTTTATTATCTTTGAGTATTTATCTTTCTTTTATTCATTCTTTTCTCCGCTAACAGAGCTTATTCATCAAGGATTCAAACTCGCTTGGTTTCTACAATTTCATGCACGGCACCGTCGTACAGCTTCAGCTAAAAGAGCGTGGAGGAAGAAGACGTTGAGGATACCATACTTGCTACTTTTTTATCATGTTATGGAAATTCTTTTAAAAGGACTGTTTAAAGACACCATACTTCTTAATGGTTCCTTGAGTAGACTGTTTTAAGACACCACACTTATTTACAATTTCACAACCGTACATTTTTACTGCTTCATAGCAAAGATGAAAGTGTTGAGAATACCATACTTGCTACTTTTTATCAAGTTATGGAAATTCTTTTTAAAGGACTGTTTAAAGACACCATACTTGTTAATGGTTCCTTATGAGTAGACTGTTTTAAGACACCATACTTATTTACAATTTCACAACCGTACATTTTTACTGCTTCATAGCAAAGATGAAAGTGTTGAGAATACCATACTTGCTACTTTTTATCAAGTTATGGCAATTCTTATAAAAGGACTGTTTAAAGACACCATACTTATTTACAATTTCACAACCGTACAGTTTTACTGCTTCAGAGCAAAGATGAAATTGTTGAGAATACCATACTTGCTACTTTTTATCAAGTCATGGAAATTCTTATAAGAGGACTGTTTAAAGACACCATACTTGTTAATGGTTCCTTATGAGTAAACTGTTTTAAGACACCATACTTATTTAAAATTTAACATTACCTGTTTACCACCCCCGAGCAAAGATGGAGTGTTGAGGACATCATACATTCTTCTTTTCATCAAGTCACAGGAATGCTAATGACCTAATGACTTTTTAAGGACACCATACTTATTTACAATTTCACAACCATACATTTTTACTGCTTCATAGCAAAGATGAAGGCGTCTTGAAGATACCATTTAATCTGGTCTTCATCAGCAAGTTCTAGAAATTATAATGAGCAGACTTTTTGAGGACACCATACTTACAGAGCACTTTTACGTACATAATAATTGTAATAATAAAATATTTGTGTATAGTGCAGAACACAGAGGGATGAATGTACAGTATGTCTCTATGCGCTTAACAGAACAGAATACAGTAGGAGTGGAAATGGTGCACTTGTTCCACAATTGTGAGATCCTATGAAGTGCTAAATGGATTATGTTTTCAAATTACTTCTGAAATTTGTGTCTCTTTCTACATGTACATGTATAGTACTAAGATTTTTAGGCATGTTATTCCATATAAGTGGCTGCATACAAAAATGACCTTTCCCTGTAAGATTTTGTCATAGTGCCTTTTTTTTTGCACAAACAATACGCATCTATTGACGGAAGGATTGCTTGGTGCAACACAATGCCAATGGCTTTACAAAATTACCCATTTATTTTCTTTGTTTAGCTACATGGCAACCTCCCCCCCCCCCTTCATAATAACGAGGTCCAACTGTAAACCATTACCATACCTAACCTTCAGGCTTATAGACAAATTTACTTACATGTACTACTGTTTGCTTCACCTTGTATTGTTTGGATAGAGATAAACTCAGTTGAAGACTGGATAAATTAAATACCTGTAGGCTAAGCAATGCATGTACAGGGACAATGTGTATGTGAAATAAATGCTGTTCTTTACAGTCTAGTTTATGTAAATGTGTATCTTGTTTTTGAACTATGTAAATTAAGGCCTTTTTTCTCTTGAATAAAATCTGGTATTTTCTGGACACTTCTTTCGGGTCCCTGTTTTCGTTTTGCTTCGTGTACATGGGTTATATACAGTAGTTTCAACAATTAATTTAACAGCTGGCAGTAGATAAAGTGTAATCAATATATATTTATTTTATTGACAACTTTCAAAATATAAATCTCGAGTTTCTCACAGCAGCTCACATTTCAATCATGATGAGCTGTGAATTATCGGTAATTTCTCAAAATATAAAGGATGAAAAAGTAACATTCTCATCAAATCAAATCACATTCAAACTGATTAATGAATACTTCAAATATATGGACTATCTGCCAAGAGCATACTAGAGTGTAATATGCATGATGGATAAAATTATCTAGTCCCATTTGCATTGCTTTTGATGAATCTGAATAAAAACCAATCTTCCATGATCTCTATCCTCATATCTTTGGCCAAAAAAAACAAAGGAAAAAAAAAACACCAAAATTAAATTTTGTCTGATCAGGTGATCGCATCCTTGAGATCAAGCTATTCTAAACGGGCTTGCTAGGCAGTGCCATATTGTATTACTGGGTTCGTTTCAGTACAACATTCATGTTGCATTAGTGTTGGAGAAAGCATGTGAATAGCACAGATTGAAAAGGCCTGTTTCCAAGATGTCACTGTCTAAGGCGATCAGTAGCAGCCCTGCGACAACCTGCCGACAAGTTCACAACTTGACATGCACATCAGTTCCATCACTGAAAAGTTGGCATGCACACAGATCAAAGTTCATCAGTTTATCATCAATTATTGCAAATTACATACATATGTACTAAACATTTTTCTCTCCTACATATGATAAATTGTCAATTCTACGCAGGCACTGGTTCAAAGCTAGCCACAAAGTTAGTCATCCGCATGGTTTTGTGAGCTATTCAGCTGAGAAGGCCGGAATCCGGAGCGGATGTTGCAATGACTTTTTGAATCTCTTTGAAATTAGGATGGGCAGCATCTTTGACCATCTGTAGGATGATGGCCTCGCTGGTCGTAATGAAAGCTCCACAGTCCCTCAGCCTCTCAATCGCATACATCCTAAAACAATAAGAATGGTAGAAATCACAAATAATAATAATAATATTTAATTTTTATATAGCGCTTAATACAAATGGGTGGTATCCTCATAAGTTAAGCCGGGACTAAGTCCAGACTAAACAAGAATTTAGTTCACACTTCTATGGAATGCTAGGTGTCATTTTCCTCCTTCAATATATTCATGACAAGATCTTTGTTGAAATTCAGTTCACACTCATATTATATTTTTCTTCCCATTTCATTGTAATTTTGTTGTTGTTGACACTTTTCATTGCAGGATTAAAGTAATCTGTACAGGGTAAATGGCTTGGCAACTAGCACTCCATAAAAGTGTGGACTAACTTAGTACGCACTACCGGAATACCACCCATTGTCTCTAAGCGCTTTGAAGATTACCCCGGTCATTGGATTTAGTGCGCCCGCACACGGCACAGTGTGCACAATCTGCACTCCCTGGGGAGCATTCCAGCCAGGCGTTACTTGACGCTCAAAAACTGTTATGACCAACAATGACGGCCGCATCCAACCGGGTACCCATTTAACACCTGGGTGGAGAATGGCAAATGTAGATTAATGTCTTGCCAAAGGACTTTGGTGCCGCGTAGAGACTTGAACTGGGAACCATGTGATCCACAGACCGGTGACGACACCTCTACATTATATATATATATAATTATGTAAATATATACAATCAAACCTGTCTATAGTGACCACCCAAGGGAAACATACAAAGTGGTCTTTGTAGACAGGTTCCTTTAGTACATGTTTCAATGAGAAAACCATTTTCAAGGGAAACAAAAAAATCTGGTCTTTGTTGACAGGTGGTCACTAAAGCAGAGAGAGATAGAGAGAGAGAGAGAGAGAGAGAGAGAGAGAGAGAGAGAGAGGAAAACATGAAGCTAGGAGGGATTCTTTATTAAACAATAAGTCCAGTTGATATACAATATATGAAAAGCTTGATTCCAAAAGGAGCTAAATCCACTGTTGATGAAAATAGAGTTATTGATATCAGAACATTGTGCACTTTAGTACCCGGCTTTGAACAAAACTATTTACTTAAATTTTTGGAGCAATTATGAAAAAAAATGCAACTTTTAATATCACTTTTCCATAGACACCTGTACAAAATCTGGTAAACAATGGCTTTTTTCTCTGAAGTTTAATACAAACATGGATTTAGCTCCTTTTTGGATGAAACTCTTCATATAAAGAGAGAGAGAGAGAGAGAGGTAGAGAGAGAGAGAGGTAGAGAGAGAGAGAGAGACAAAGAGAGGGAGAGAGGGAGAGAGAGAGAGAGAGATAGAGAGAGGGAGAGAGAGAGAGGTAGAGATAGAGAGAGAGGGAGATAGAGAGAGAGGTAGAGAGAGAGAGAGAGAGAGAGAGAGAGAGGGGGGATTCTTCTAGTCTAGTGTTAGTTATACCTGTCTACCATGGTCCTCGAAGAGCAGGCGTCGGCAACAACATGAACTTCATAACCTTTGTCCAAGAGGTCAAGGGTCGTTTGCTGGACACAGACCTGGGTCTCAATGCCACACAGGACGACGGTTTTGGTGTCATTTTCCTGCAGGAATGAAGTATACATTGAAGCCAATGGGTCGTCAGTTTCCAAGTGAAGAAGGACATAAGGACTAAAAAAAAAGTTGTATTGCCCTTTGCGACCGACCCCAAAATCTTGAAATCTATGGTCACTTTTTTTTTTTTTTTTTACTGTTTCTTATTTAAAAGAATGTATTAAAGCATTCAAAACTGAGAAATATAAGCTCAAAGAGGAGTTTAATTTTTTTTTTTTTTACCGAACTACCCATGTTTTGGCACCTAAGGGCAATACAAGTATACAACATCTTTTTTTGTTAGGCCTTATTGGCGGACACCAGACTTGGTGGAAATATTAATTGGTGTACATGTGTGCACAGAGCAAACCTGTAGTCCAATCGAGAAATACCGCCTTGTCTCTTGTAGAGGTTGTCTTTGGGTGATGCAAATGTTAGATAAGGACGATACCATATGGGGAAAGGACAGAGCATTAAAGCTTGTTGGTCATAAACTGATGGATAATCCTAGTCGCAGAAATTCCTATTGGCAGCTGTTGAACAATTTTTGTGGAGCTTTGGAGTACATGTATATACCAATATCCCCTTCTATACCCTTGATCTATATTTATTCAAGTATATCTGTATCTGAGAACCAGGTAGAATTGCTCATTGTAAAGTTTTATTCCCATTGATTTTACATGATGTACATGTATATTCCACATCCATTTTATAAACAATGAAGTAAGTATTTTAAGTTTACTTTTCTAAACAATTATTGAAAAAGAACTTGGTGGCACAAATGAATTTTAAAGGATTAATCCCCTTTAATCCTTTCACGACAATCATTCAAAAATTTGTGGTTTGGCGCACAATAACTTTTTATTCAGAGCCCTAGAAAATAGAAAGTAGAATGCAAGATTTTCTGCACATACTGCATCCTTTTTCGTTACATGACTATCTTATTTTAAAATGCACAAATTCATAAAAGAAAAATAAGCTTTAAAGATGAAGTTGAGTTCTGGTCAAGCAATTGCATTGTGAAAGAAACGGTGTGGAACCGACCAGGATAAGAAATTTGACCAAGTCTTGGTAAGGTTACAAACAGTGTACACAGAAAGATGTATATGGGACTACACGAACACGTGGCGTAAAAATCCTACCTGGATTTTTACGATGTAACACAACATATTTAGAATATGAAGGCATTTGAAGAGCCATGCTTTTCAGGGAACATGTCTTATCTGATGTTCTTCCACACTTGCATAATAAGAATGATAACGCTCACAAATTATTTTTCACCTCTTCCCAGAACTCAACCTTCTCTTTAAAATCCATCAATTGGCAACACATTGTGAGATTTGAAATTATTGTTTTTCTATCAAAGTTGGCAATTTTTAAATTTTTCGACAACATTCCCCCCATGTGTATGACTTCCAAAGACATTGCATTTTATTTTATTATTGTAGCAATAAAAGAAAAATGTTGTTGCCAACTTGAATAATTCTTGTCCTGAAGGCTGAATGGGTTAATTAATGTATGCATACCTTTAGTTTCTCCTCCACTTCGGGTAGAACCATGGTGAAACATGTTTTAGGGTAGATATTGACCTCATCTCGGTTGATACCCAGCTCCTTCACGGTCGGCCCAAGACCTGCATGACAGGTTCAAAGGTCATATGTTTTAATATAAAAAAAAATCTTCATTGTCACCGTTTTGGACTTTACATGTTTAACATGTTGAATTAAAGCCCACTATGATGGATGGTGGTGTGACCATTATTCGTGTGTAACATAAGGCCAAATAAAAAAACAAAACATGTTTAGCGTCCTGTTTTTTTGAAAAATAGGAAGGAGGGGGCCCTTTTTATTTTTTATTTCAAAATGGCCGCTCGGTACATTTTCCCTGACAGTCGTGGCTATTTTTTTTCAAGATGGCTGCCGACATTTTTTTTTTTAAAATCAGAAATAGAGCCATTTTAGCAGTGTTTTTCATGTTTTTTTTTCTTTCAAAAAAAGAATTTTTTTTTTTTTTTATTTCAAAAATAACAAATAACAAAAAATAGGAGGCGGCCCCCAAAAAGGAAGCAGGGGGGGACGCTAAACATGTATATTTTTTTTAAAAGTTCGCTATCTCATAAAATCGGTAAGATTTTGAAAATCTGATATCACTATATAAATGGAAAGAGGAACATTCAATTACCCAGAGACGAAATTTTGCAGTCATTAATTGGCATCCGTTCCCATCTTTTAAAAACCTAACGATAAAACTCTGGAAATCTTCATTTTGAGAGCAGCCATATCCTAGATCCTCAACATTTAAGTAAAAAGTTGTACCAATTAAGCCAAGGCAAATACTTATTACTTGCCTTGCAAATTATGAAATTACATTATTAATTATTGTCTTTTTGTTTTTATGACTTTTTTTTAGATGTAGTGCGCGAATCTCAGATCGCGCGATGTCTCCGGAATCCTTGACGATAAATTTTCTAGTTGGTTGAATCCATGAACTCTTTGCTGCATCTCCATTTAGTGTAAAACTAATTGAAACAAATAAATTTGTGTAGAATATGAGAAATTATAGATCCAATATATCACATTTTCTAATATTTTCAAAGTCTCTGTGAACTTTGGTCACATCTACTACAAGTACAAGTTTCACTGTGGTGTTTTGTTTGAAGTAAAGTAGTAAATATTCCCAAATGAAGTCAAGATCATGCAGCCCCTCGCTCCCCCTTTCTTGCGTATGCACGTCATGGTGCACGACTGCATGCTTTTAATTTATTTAGACTACCGGAAGATCATCTAGGCCTATTCCCAAATAGAATCTATACTCTTATATCTTAAAATCCTAACTAGATACGGAAACACCAAACAAGTAAATACGACTGGAACTCTCTGCCTGAAATAGTAGTTCAGGCTCCCACCATATACATGTAGACACCTTCAAAACCAGGCTTGATCGTTGCTGGAAGGAACAGTGTCATATCTCTCAATACTCAAACTGATTTCTTTAATTTCTTTGCTCCTGGGACATTGTACATGGTACATTGTCCAGTCAAGATGCAACCTCTTGCCCCTCTGCCTCCCTTGTATATAATCAGATAATGAGAATTATTATTAAAGAGAATGTGATCTGAGTACGTACAAGAAGATAGACCAAGATAGACCAAATAGTCTAGATAGACCTGGAAGCTCGACTGCTGTTTCAGCATTCTTCCAGTATTTGCGGTAAAGGTAAAGGTAAAGGTAAAAGGAATGCAATACATGTCAAAGTCAATTTAACTAGGTCTATTACCTAGCTGGACAGCAACCATATTCTATGTAGATCTACAGTTACATTGTCATTACACAATTGTCAATATTGCTCTCTTCATTTTCATTCACCTTTCGGATACTGTTCCGTCACAATCACAGGAATATCAAGAATTCTGGCTGCTCGAAAGAGTCTCGATGAAACCTCCACAATCTCTGGAAAGTACTTGATCGTAGGTCGAAATTTCTCCTGCATGTCACACAGGAAAAGCGACGAGTTCCGAAGAACAAGTTTGCCAAGATTCTTGCCAGCCATTTTGACAGGTAGATCGACGATATGTATTTCTAGCTACGGGATCATGAAAAGTGCCAACGGGAGATTTTCGGGGGAGTGAACTAGTGTGATATAGCCTAGTCAGGTGCATATGCATTATATCCAGGGGTCGTGGACGATTCGAAAATTAATAGGGGTGCAGCGAAAAACAAAGTATTTAAATGTAAATCTAAGAATAACTGAATTAATATGAAGGTAAATAAAATGATTTCTTATTAACATTTTAGCAACTTACGTTTTTTAATTTTTTTTGAAAATGTTTCCCGTTTTAGCTAAACTTAAATGTATCACAGTTGGGGTGGATTAAATCACCCCTACACAAACATTTGAACTAGTCTATGCATATTGCGTAGCAGCCGAGTACGATTTCGGAGCTGAGTAACCTTCACAATCTACATTTGTACTAATTACTATTGTAGTTTTTTCTTGCTTATTCATTTAGTTCTCCAGTGTCACTATGCCCTTGTTTATCCGTCATCTACCGAAAGATGACACGAAAAGGCTCAATTTTACGGGAGTTGTCATGGTTGCAGCCGTGTCATTTTGCATTGTGAGCAGTCTCCATCTCCAGCCCCTACAAGCCACGGCATCCAGCCCTGATGCTCCGGCTGGCAGCTCTGCTCCGGTGCCGTTGGAGGCCGAGGAGCCTACATCATCTCGTGGTAGTGTCGTTAACATCATTGTGATCGGTGGAACTGGGGATCTATCGACGAGATATCTGTGGCAGGGATTTTTCAATCTAATCAATGGTGAGCATTTAATTTGGAGGAATTATATTGATTGTTCATCACATCGCATCATTAGTTACAATGAATTAGAAGCTATTGATTTCATGAAACACATATTTTATTGTCTAGGCCAAGGCCAGGGAAGTTTATTTTTAAGATGGGGAGAGTGAGATTATCTACTTGTTTTTGAGAAACTAATTATGATCATGATGTCTTTGGCCCATAAAATGAAATAAGAAGATACATGATTTTCCCCCGTGAAATTCAATTGCATCAAAACGTTATATGCAATTTTTCAAAGAATAGACCACAATTGTAAATCTAATGTACGTAATTTGATTTCTTAAAATTAAGGAATAATTGAACCGCAACATGAATGCAATTTTCTTATTTCGAATAGAATCTCAATTATTTTTTTTATAACAATTTTTGTTGATTTGTTAAGAAAAAGAGGATCATGAGGGACTAATGGTCACTGATTAGGTATTGTTTTTATATAGAGGGAGCAAGTACTAGTAGCTACAATGACCCGTACATGTATCAGACGGTTGTTTTTGTCTATTCCATTCATTGCCTTCCATGTTAATAAAATAATTGTGTACCGTATTCAATTCTCTGTTTTATAGGAAGCCAGCGAAGTGCAATAAGTGTAGGGGTAATGTTTGTAGCCTTAAAAAGTATGTAAAAGCAAAAATTTAAGTATATTTCAGACTTTTCATAAATACCACCTCAAGAACATGCAATCTCCTTGATGATAGAAAATATGAATGTTTTGAATCAACATTTTATGTCTTTTAAAATAACTTTTACAAAATATTTTCAAAGATGCTAGCAGCTTTCCATAATTGTTAAGTCCAAATAAGAGACAAGTTCAACTAAGAATCTATTTTGAAACACCCTCCTTGTCTTTCATCCAAGATAGAGAGCATGAGATGAAACTTGACTTAGATAACCCTGCACCAAACTCCTGCATCAAATTGGCTTTTTATTTATTCTCTGTGTACTTCTATTTTATTTCATTTTATCTGACGTACACTATAGTTTATACTTCCATGAATTGAATATTACTTGTCTTTTCCTTCCCTCATCTTTGTTTTCCTTCCGCGCCTTGTATCCTTTGGAAAAGGCGCTATATAAATCCAAGTATTATTATTATTATTATTATTATCTTTCATTTTGTCCTTTTATTTTTCCTTTCCTGAAGAGAAGGACCAAGTTTTTCATCTCTATGCAGGATCTAGGATGCTTCAAGAAGATGGAGAAAATGAGATGAACCTCGTCTTAGATAACCCTGCACCAAGCTCCAGCATCAAATTGGCTTTTTATTTATTCTCTGTGTACTAGTTTTATTTCATTTTATCTGACTATAGTTTATACTTCCATGCATTGAATATACTTGTCTTTGCCTTCATCTTTCATTTTGTCCTTGTCTTTGCCTTCATCTTTCATTTTGTCCTTGTCTTTGCCTTCATCTTTCATTTTGTCTTTCTATTTTCCTTCATCTTTCATTTTGTCTTTCTATTTTCCTTCATCTTTCATTTTGTCCTTCTATTTTCCTTCATCTTTCCTTCATCTTTCATTTTGTCCTTCTATTTTCCTTCATCTTTTATTTTGTCCTTCTATTTTCCTTCATCTTTCAATTTGTCCTTTTATTTGTCCTTTCCAGAAGAGAAGGACCAAGCCTTTCATCTCTATGCAGGATCTAGGATGCTTCAAGAAGATGGCAAGAAGGAGATGAAACTCATCTTGGAGAGGAATGTATCGTGTAGCAAAGTCCCAGCTTCAGTTGCCATGACACCAGATGAGTGTGAGGTAAACAAACCAAATCATGTAAAGTGTGAACTGAAAACACCCTTTTGTGACAGCCCTGTCTGTCGAAGCCTTTTGTCTCCAATTGACGGGAGGCTGCAGCTACTGTAGAGCCAATGCTGGTTTTGTTTATTGCACCTTGTCAATTATTGGCTCATGCATCCTGCCCTTATGACACACTCTATACCAAAGTTCTGCAAGAATCTTCAAGATTGAAGGCAGCAGACTGCACTGAAGAAGAAGAAGAAGAAGAAATTCACCATTTTCAAAATTTGACACTGACATACAACTACAACAGCTAACAAACCGGATCGATGCATAGATAAATATCAGTTTAACAAATTGATTACAAAAAGGTTTGACGGGATAGCTGTTTTTTACCCCTGATGATTGAAGATACTACAGTGTCTTAACATCATCAGAGATTAAGCGTGGCCACATGTACTGTCAATCCGAGGAAATAGTACGATTTATGTAACACCTCCATTGCCGTAGGAGTGATTATTTCAAAATGTACAAAGTGGGACCTCTTCATTTTTTGAAGATCTGTGGATATTCAGGGTCATTTGGGACATATGTGCTAACAGTGAACTGGTCTATTGTGACAGGCACCATTGGAGGATAGTGGAGTCTGTTATATAATCAAAATCATTGTGAAAGGCATGGAAAAACATAATAATAATAATAATGGTCGCTTCTTATATAGCGCACATGTCCGCAACGTTGTGACGTTCCTGGCGCTGCCCAGATTATTACCCTGGCTTTAGCGGCGCACTAGCATTTCAAGGAATTAATTCCTGCCAGATACCCATTTACATCAGTTACTGATGTAACTATCACCCTAACCTTTGACCCATTTCCTTCCACCTTTTCACATGGAAATGTCGACATTTGTCTTTTACTCAGAGAGCTAAGGAGGTGTACAGAGAAAGGGTCACTTATCATATGCTGAAGAAACCAGAGGACTACGTGGTCCTTTGCAGCAATATCCAACACAAGATGCGGTCTGTGGGGCTAAAGGAGGCCGGCCGGATCTTTTACTTCTCGGTCCCTGCCTTTGCCTATGAAGGAATTGCAGAAAACATCAACAAAGGTAGGTACTCTTGTAGCCTTTTAAAGCCACACTGTACTACTTGTAACATGTTAAAGCCACACTATACTCCTTGTAGCCTTTTAAAGCCACACTGTACTACTTGTAGCCTTTTTTTATAAAGCCACACTGAACTACTTGTAGCCTTTTAAAGAGCCACACTGTACTACTTGTAATCTACTTGCTCTCTCTATATAGAGAACTTCCCCAATCGGTGCCTGTTGGTCCCCCATGATCCTCTTTTTCTTATGTTAAGTGAGAGCTGACTTAATGAGATAGCCACCTGTCCAGTGACTTCGCTGTGTGGTCTAATCCCTTCTAGCTGAACTAGGACAGCCGGCCTCTAAAACATAATTGTTTTATTTGTTTGTTGTTGCATTTTTTAATTTTTTTTTTAGGGGGGGGGGGGGAGGGGGGGGTGCTGGGTTCACTGGTAGGTGAAGGAGTATATACAACCGTAATTCCCCAAATCCCAAACTTCCTTTTATCTCTTGATGTTTTCAGGATCTACAGTATGTTGGTATCCCACTAACAAGATAAGAGTCAGCTGCTGTTTTTTTTAATGGTAGAACTTTAATTATTTCCTGGGATTTATTTGTGTATAAATCGAACTTTGTGATGTTGTTTATTTTAAGTTCTTTTAATGCTTGTATTTGTACATTATGTACTACATGTACATGTAGGTATTTTAGCATTTCAGGATTGCCAGTATCTCTGTTAGTACCAATACATTCAAGTGAAAGTTTTAATGATAATGACAGTCACATTTCCCCCCCCCCAAGTACTTTACATAGTAATTATAATGAACCTGGGGGGTGTTTCACAAAGATCCTAAGGTAGACTTAAATATTATGGAGAGCTATTAACATCCTTATAAATATATTGTAAAAGTTAGTTTAAAAGGCATAACATGTTGATTCAAATCATTCATATTTTCTATTATCAAGGAGATTTGATGTTCTTGATGTGGAATTTATAAAAAGTCTAAAATACTTGAATTTTTGTTTTTTAATGTATTTTATTTTAAGGCTACAAATGGCTCTCCATAATTTTTAAATCCAACTTAGAGTTAAGTTCGACTTAGGATCTTTGTGAAAGACCCCCTCTCCTGGTCATTGGATTTAAGCACATGGTCAGCTCCCTGGTGAATTACGGCCAGCTGGTGCCATATGTTATAAGTGGTGTTCAAAACACTCTTGCTTTAACTTTCCCTCTTTGCACACAATAGACCGGTTTTCTAATTCAAATTGTATGCATACTTTTTAAACAAAGCCTGTTCCTGACAATCTGAAAGCTTTCCCAAGGTTTGCCCCATATAGCAACAAGTAATTCATTAATTAATTACAGGTTAATGGAAAAAACTTGTCACTAGGTCCTCACAACCTATACCACTGAATCCAATTGGTCCTTCATGTATCTAACATGAATTTGTTAAAAGCCATCCGTTTCCCTGTTCAAAATTATTTACCATTTATTTCGTGCATGATATTTCACGTCCCCAGTATTTTCTGCCAGGTATAGTTTAGTTAATTTTTTCTTTTTTCGTTTAACTACATGTAGTGCATACATTTGAATATGTTAGTAAACAGGTCTTTTTTTCCTTTGTACCATGTTTTGCTGTACTTTAAAGCTGGACTGCACTACTTGTAGCTACTTGCGCCCTCTATATAGCAAACAATGCCTAAGCGGTACCCGTTGGTCCCCCATGGTCCCCTTTTTCTTATGTTGATTGGAAGCTGATTTGATGAGGTAACCACCTGTCCAGTGACCTTGCAGGGTGGTCTACTGTCATCCGTTTCCCTGTTCAAAATTATTTACCAACCCTGCCTAAAATGCAAGTTATCCAGGCTCTATACAAATATAATCTGCCCTACTTCAAATTTTTTCTTCTTTGTTGAAACCGGTATTTTTTCTTTTGTACCACATTTTTCAGTACTTTAACCCTTACTGTACTGGGGGGGGGGGGGGGGGGCCTGAGAGGCCCCCCCCTCGACATTTTCGGAGATTGCGCCGCAACCGCTTGGAATTTTGAATTGTCGTTTCATGACTTTTTTCCCTCAAGTCTTACGCACATTTTGATACCATTTTCGTCGAATTCGGATATACCTGTAAGCAGGGTTCTTGTTAATAGCCGGCAACCGGCTATTTTTTCCGGCTGTAACGGCAATCGTAGCCGGCTGTCGGCACCATAAAAAAAAAAAAAAAAAAAAAAAAAAAAAAATCGTAGCCGACAGAGACTGATGGACTAGAAGTTGAAACCCACAGTGCTGCAGCTCAGAATGATGACAAGCCGACGACAGTCACCAGGCAAAGTGAAGAAGGTGCCAGTGGGCAAGATGAAGCTGAAGACCAGGAGGTGAAGTCCACCCTTGACATCCTAGGTCTGGATGAGGATCTTCTTAGCCAGTCCTCAGATTCAGAAATGGAATGATCATTCACTATGTAATTATTGCAAAAAGTTTCAGCCTCAGGTACATGAATATTAAACATGTGTCACATTACATTTCAATATGCGAGAAAAGTTTAATACATTCTGATTGAATTGACAAGATTTTTCCTTCTAAGGTCTCTAGAATCTGAACGGGAGATCTTGAAATGCTAGGGGCTTGCCTTCAGGGGAGACTCCCCTCCAGACTGAGGCACTGCACCTGGACCCTGCTGGGGGCGTAACACCCCCAGACCCCTGTGACAGCTGTCACATACCTGCAAACCATTTACCAATCCAATTTTGTCATATTTTTTTTATGTGTGTTCCAATTTTTTTAATTTTTTATCGCAAACGATTTTCTTCACTGACAAGGTCCTGTAAACGTCAGTTAACCGTTTTTGCCCAGGACTACCTTGTATCATTATCATGTAATTCAAAATTGTAGATTCATCACAAATATGATTGATTTATCAGAAACAATAATGGAGCATTTTCATTTCATATTGTATATCATATGAAAAGTAAGTTATTCAGCCAAAATATTCATGATCTTTATCATTAAACTATGGCTCATACAGTGTGGTCATATCTTCAAAAATAAGGCTAAGATAGCACCAGAGAGCATCTAAAACCCTAAAGCCCTAAACGACAAAAATTTGCATATTCGGAAAAAACTAATTATACCATCTTGTTCCTTACGTAGATATATACAAACATGCAAATTTTCGTGTTCATCGGACAATCGACGGCCGAGATCATAGGGGGGGGGGGGGGGGCCTCCCAGGCCCCCCCCCCCCAGTCAGTGGGTGCTCAAAATAGCCCAGTACAGTATGGGTTAAGAGATTTTTGTTTTTGTTTGCCAGTGTGTCGTCCAGCAGGTGATACCTGGCTGCGAGCAGTTTTGGAGAAACCCTTTGGACATGATACAGCATCGGCCAAGAAGCTGTCTAGCGCCCTCAAGGAACATTTAGCAGAGAATGAAATCTACAGGATTGATCACTACCTGGGCAAGACTGGTAACTATATTTTTTTCATCGTTTAAAGGTAAAAACCAGTATTGGAAATGCCCAAATTTCCAAAAAATGAAATGGAAGCTCTTATTACCAATCATGTGAAAGAATATGTTTTGACTAATACATGATGATAGCAATTTTGCCGGGAAACCGCCTACTAATTGATATATTTGGTAAATTAGTTTATCTATTGGTGTATGTGAGAGATAAACGCATGTGTCATGCACGTGTGCGTAGTCCCATATACAACTTTCTGTGTACAGTGCTTGTAACTTTACGAAGACTGGGCCAAATTTCTTATCATTTTGATGATTCCAGAACCTTGCAGTACACACCATTACTTATATGCTACATGATCAACCTTTTCTGATCGATTCTACGTTTCTTTCACAATGCAATCGCATGACCATAACTGGTCTTTATCTTTAACCACTTGACTGCTAAGCACGTACTATTACATGCATGGAGATGTGACACTGTGGTGGTGGTGGTTATTTTACCTGACTGCTAAGAAAGCATAAATGCTTGTAAGTAAGCAACCAGACGGCCGACGGCTTTAGATCCTCTCCGAGGGACCCGGTAATGAGGATTAATGCCTTACCAAAGGGCACTAGCACATCGCCTTGGTTTCGAGCCCGGGTCACCCGATTACGAGACCACTGCTCTACCGACTGAGCTATCGCGCCTCCTCTGTGCTAAGCACGTACTATTACATGCTACGTCCTCTCCATATTCTAATTGTTAGCACCTGAATATACAACTTTAGAATACGAACAGTAGATGGCGCTCTTTCACAAAAAGAAAATCAGAGATGTGAGTTGTATGTTCAGATTTCTGTGTGTCCCAAATGCCTTAGCACAGAATGGTAGGCCTACAGTGTGAAAAAAGCCTTCAGCTGTCAAGTGGTTAAGGTAGAGGAGGCACAATGGCTCAGTGGTAGAACAATGGGCTCTTAACCATGAGGTCCTGGGTTCGAAACTAAGTCAATGCACTTGTGCCCTTTGGTGAGGCATTAATCCTCATTACAAAGTCCCTCTGAGAGGACTTAAAGTTGTCGGTCCCCTGGTTGTTTACTTACAAGCATGTACATGTCAGCAGCCAACTAAAAACAATAATTGATAATTATCTTTATCATTGTTTTGTGAAATTGTCCGATCAAAAGAACGCAAGGGAGCACATAGAAAGGTTGGATCAGGGGGGCGTTTCACAAAGCCTTTTTTTCAATGACAATTAACACAAATCAGTGACAAATCTGCTGATAACCAATCAGAAGCGAGGATTTCAGTAGCTTATAACACAAATTGTAATTTGTCACTGATGACAAGTTTTGTGACACGCCCCCTGGAGGAGGTGGTGAAGAGAAGTAGATTGAGATGGGTGGGGCATGTGTTGAGAAGGGGAGATGACTAACCTTTGAAGGTGCATGGCATCTGGAAGTGGATGGCTTAAAGACACTCAGTAGTTAGCTCTCATGGGGAATTCAACACCGTTCGGGTGTTTACCCAATAAGAGGTGCTGTCAATCACCAGAATTAGCCTTCAGTTTTATGACCACCAGGCCTTATGTACAACGTACTGCGTTTTCCACCCATTCCCCCACATGGTAAAGTCATTATCTTCCTTTTCCATCACCCGAAGACTCTCGATAGATGAGGGGGTATTTCTCGATTGGCCAACGGGTTCGCTGCGTGCAGGCCTAATACCTGTACACATGTTAAAGATTTTTATTATCCACCAAGTCTGGTGTCGGCGAATTATGGCCTTCTGCACATGGAAACGGATGAGTGACTCCCTTTAAGAGGGAAAGAAAGACATTTCATGGAAAGATGGTGAAGAAAGAAGTAGTAAGGTTTGTCTAAATGAGGAGGATGCTCAAAACAAGAAGTGGAGGGAGGGACTGTCATGAAAATATTAAAAGCTGTCGTATAATTGTCATGATTTTAAGACGCATAGGACTGGGTTTTAATGGGGAGCTCTAAACCGTTTGGGTGTTTACCCAATAGAGGGTGATGTCAATCACCAGGATTAGCCTTCAGTTATATGACCAGCAGGCCTTATAATATATAATGCTGTCAATATTTCATCCATTCCCCCACATGATACAGTCATTATCTCACTTTCCCTCACCCGAAGACTCTCGGATAGTCTAAGGGGGTATTTCTTGACAGAGGTTTGCTGTGTGTAGACTTGTTTATATTAATGGTATTTCCACCAAGTCTGGTGTCAGCGAGTTATGAACTTCTGCACATGGAAACTGACGACCCTCTCCCTTTATCAGTGTGGAGTGCTGCCTAAATATTCTAGTTTACTGCATATCGAGGGTTCAGTGACACAAAGACGTAACTCCATATTTTGCCAAAATGAGTATTTGATATCAAAATGTTCAGGAAAATGTGGGCTTTCCAGGAAACACAAAGACTTAACTCCACCCAACACCCCATTGAAGCCAATGGCTAGTGAAACATAGACTTACATGTAACTCCTTATTAAGGCCCAAGTGCTCAGTGACACATAAACCATTTTTTCTCAAAATGGCCAAAATGGAGTTACGTCTGTGTGTCACTGAACCCTCGATAGGTGATTTTAGTTTTTCTTTCATCTGATAAATTTTGCAATAATTCTGTATTCGCAGGAGTCCAGAGCATTCTCCCTTTCAGGGCCCTCAACCAGAAGAATTATGGAGGCATCTGGAACAGTGAGAACATCGAGAGGGTCGAGATAGTCATGAAGGAGTCTCTTGATTCTAAAGGTAAGATATAGCGGATTAATTAAAGCACCTCTGCACTAGATTGGCATGGAGGGATTAGACCTCCCTGTGAGGTCACTGGCAGGTGATTATCTCATCAAATCAGCTGTCAATTAACATTAAAAAAAGGGCATCATAGGGGATCAACAGGTACCGCTTAGACATTGTTGGCTGTATAGAGGGCGCAAGTAGCTATAAATAGTGCAATGGGGCTCTAAAAGATTGAATATTAAGGGTGTTTGAAGGGTGTAGATAGTTTTTAGATAGATTTCTGAAGTAGGATAGAGGATTAGTTGAAAGATTGATTATTGAATGAGTATAGAACATTGACATCTTGGAGATAATGTTCACTGAATATTCAAGGAAATAATGTTGAACATAGACAACAGAGGAGAGAATTTAGATAGAAAGAACTCAGTGGGGGTGTTTAACAAAACTTGTCATCAGTGACAAATGACAGTTTTTGTTATAAGCTACTGAAATCCTTGCTTCTGATTGGTTATCAGCAGATTTGTCACTGATTTTTGTTGTTTGTCATTGAAAAAAGGCTTTGTGAAACACCCCCCTGGAAGAAGAATGAATGAAAGATACATGTATTTTTAATAAAACCAAGAGAAAGTTTAGGGTACATGGATTTAAAAAGTCGTTAAATAGAGGCCAAAGGTCTGTCAGAGAAATTGATGTAAGAAAGAATGAACTCGAAGGAGGTTGTTCACATAGTAATAATAATAAAAACGGTGCTTTGAAAGCGTTTGTCACCGAAGTCTGTTAGCGCTATAGTACTTGAAATTTGACAGAAATTGCCAAATTGTTAGCCTCAAATTTTACAATGGTAAAAAAAAGCTCTCTGTTCAGACAGTCCCCATCAAGTTAGTGTGGAGCCCAGGGGGGTGTTTCACAAAGATCCAAAGTCAAACTTAACTCTGAGTTGGACTTAAATATTATGGAGAGCCATTTGTAGCCTTAAAATAAAGTATATTCAAAAGTGAAAATTGAAGTACTTTAGACTTTTTATAAATTCCACGTGAAGAATATGAAATCTCCTTGATTATAGAAAATGAATGATTTGAATCAACATTTTATGCCTTTTGAAATAACTTTTACAAAATATTTTTAAAGATGCTTACGGCTTTCCATAATTATTAAGTCCAACTTAGAGATAAGTTCAACTTAGGATCTTTGTGAAACACCCCCCTAGCCCATTTTGCTTTACTACATTATATCTTTCACTTAGGTCGCATCTACTTCTACGACAAATACGGAGTGATGAGGGATGTGATGCAGAACCACCTTACAGAGATCATGGCCCTGGTTGCCATGGAGATCCCTTCCAATCTCAGCAGCATCCATGACTACCAGCGAGAGAAGCTTGCGTTGCTAAGCCAGGTTGATCATGTGACAGCAGAGCAAGCTGCAATTGGTCAGTATGAGAGTTACGTCGATGAGTGGAGGGAGGAGATGGACAAGGGCGAGGATGACACGTCCAGCGTTCCGACGTTTGCTGGGGTTCTATTCTTTGTTTCGAGTCCACGATGGAAAGATGTCCCGTTCCTGATGCTGTCCGGTAAAAAGCTAGATAAGAAACAGACGTATGTTAGGATCGTTTTTAAGAATTCGCACTTCTGCACCGTGACGCCTAATTATGCTGAAGGCGATCATGCCTGCAGACAAAAGCAAATCATATTCTTCATCGGGTCTGGAAATCATCCAACCATTGCTGTTAGTAAGGCGCTACGTAAACCGCAAGTCCCAAAGTCCTGGAGCATTCCGGACCTTGACCCGGACACCAATATCCTAGGGTCAACGGTCAAAGACTTCTATGCTTTTTCGGCTGGGGTAGAGTTGGATGCTTACTCTGTGCTCATCAAAGAATGCTATCATGGAAACCGGGATAAATTCATTGGAAGTTCAGAGCTAGTGGCATCCTGGGATATCTGGACTCCGTTGCTCAGAGCGTTGGAAGACGTCCCTCCGATGCGCTACCCTGGTGGCAAGGAAACCGGGCGATGGCTCGACATGGAGATTCAGGGGAGGAGCCTGAGGTTTCGTCACAAAATTGATGGGACATGGAACATTGAGGATTCAAACAGATTTGGGATGCCTTCCATAGCGGGTATCCCGGACACTTTCAGATCTAACGACCTCTATACGGGAAGCAAGGAGGATACCGTGTCTCTGTTGGCGAAGCATCTCCTGGTTGCGACCCAGTCTGCTATCTCATCTCGTGGCGCCTTTCACGTTGCCTTCCCTGGTGGGAACACACCGGAGACGCTTTTTCTGCATCTCTTCCTGCGCATGAGACACACGTTTCCCTGGCGTGAAACACACATATGGTTGACGGATGAGCGGTGCGTCCCGCTCGACTCCGAGCTTTCCAATTTCAATCTAATCTACTCCAAACTGCTTCGGTACATTCCTATCCCATACACGAACATTCACCCCATGCCCGTGCTGCTCACTCACGGGTTATGCAACTTGAAAGACGGCGGACCGGAACTATACTCGGCTGAAATAAAGCGACTTATACCGGACCAACGATTTGATTTTGTTGTGTTAGGAGTCGGAGAAGATGGCCACGTTGCTTCTCTTTTCCCTCACCATGAAATCCTTGTAGATAAAACAAACTTTGTATTATTTTCTGACGGTGCCGTTCACTCAAATTCCTCTCGCAGAATGACCTTGGGATATTCCACCATTAACAACTCCAGGAATGTAGCAATACTCATAACGGGTGAGAGGAAGCATCTTCTTGTTGAGAAATTAAAGCAAACACATTTTAAAAATGCCACTGAATTTCCTGTCCTTGGCGTAGCCCCGAATAATGGAACTCTCTCATGGTTCATAGATCATGATGCTTTAGTTTGATCAAGACTTTCATTTTGTTATTGGAAGCAGCAGTGAAGAAAACTACAGTCAAACCTGTCTACAGCGACCGCACAAGGGAAAACACGAAAAGTGGTCTTTGTAGACAGGTTCCTTTACATGTTTCAATGAGAAACCATTTTCAAGGGAAACAAAAAATGTGCTTGTTATAGACAGGTGGTCACTAAAGCAGGTTTGACTGTATTATATTTTGAACATAGAACTACTCCTACCACTTACGATGGGTTATGGCCACCAGGAAAATCAAAGAGGACGTCCAAAATGGTTGTCAATCTCTTATGAATGACTAGAGTGGATTACTGTAGTTTACAGTAAAGTTGTAGTCATTAACTTTTAGAAGGATTTAATAATTGAGTTTTATGGATTATTGCTTTGGTGTATACATGTACATTGGAACCTCGTTATAACAAGGTGCTTGGGACCATGGAAATTGCCTTCTTATATCAGGTTTAAAACTGAAAGAGAAGAAAATAAAGAGCTAGGACCTGCAAAATCACATTGTTTTAACAGATAGCTTGTTATATGAGAGCTTAAATATGAGGTTGCATTGTATGAATCATTCAAATTAAAGTGCAATCCAACTTTTGTAATAAGTTCATTTGTAGGGAAGCAAAAATATGCATACCGTATTGTTTTTTTAGCACCTTGTTCTGCATCTATTGCAAAATCAAATACAAAGTTTTCAAATAAAAATAACAGTATATTAAATATAAATGATTTACATCAAATGTAACAATTGCAATACACACAAATAAATACATTTATATAATTGAAAACTTACAAGTAAATCGAACCAATAATGAGGGAGTTGTGCATGTTTGATAAGAGAGGTCATTGAATCTATGTGAATCTCAAATTGTCAATTTCTTTTTCAATGTGACATAGTCTCTGTTTTTTTTTGTGTACAAAAATATCATGGTCTCTGTTTTGGCCTCTCCTTTGGAGCACTAGTCATAATACAGTCAAACCTGCTTTAGTTTAGGTACTCTAAAAAGAAAAGACCCTCTTGAGTCATTCATTTTGATGAAGTTACATTTTAGTAATTGTTGATGTTGAAAAAAGGGGAAGTTGTCCGGTACGAAAGCCCTTTTCACACCAGTTGAGTTGGGTAGTGTGGTGTACCGAGTACATATGTTTTAACATGACCTAGGGAAAGATATTACACGGATATCTTCAGATGAGAAGATTGTAAATGTCAATATGAACAATTATCCTCTATGGACATAATAAAGAAATGAAATGAAATGAAATGAGATGCCTGGCACAACCAAAACAAATTTCTTTATTGAATGTTCAGGAAAACCTAAGCACAACGTGAGTCAAACTTTGAGAAAAATGATGGTCGTAAAGGGACGCTCCTGCCTATAGTACATTTCATCTACCTCAGCCTCTACCAAAAGCTGTATGTAGGCCTGGCGCCAAGTGTACGTAGGTTTGCTTACTGTTGCGTATGATTTGCGCAAGCGCCATTCAAAAAGGCAATAGATGCGTGTAGGAGCCGCGAGTGTAGCCATTGGCGCTACATAGACCTTGTTTCTGCCCCTCGATCCACTGGTGCCTAGAACACATCGCTGCTGCTGCAATTGCAGTGGATTTTTGTAATAACACAGGCAGAAGAAGATCATGAGTTAGGTCCTCTGCTAAAAGGTACGATTCTCCAGCATCTGGATGCCCCGGAAAGAGTCATGTGGCAGAACATGAACGCTTGGAAGAAGAACAAGAACAGACAAGGAAACAAGCTAGAAGAAAAAGAAGTGTGTGGGTAAAACCTTGGATCCAGCGCAGGCCCTTGCAAGGGTGATATGAACAGCTGATGAAAGAACTGCATGCTGAGGATGTTTCTGCAATTACCAATTTAATGCAGATGGAGCCACAGGCTTTCCGTGAACTTGCACCAAGGATTACCAAACGAGATACTAACTACAGGATGTACGTCTCTGGAACCTGGTTTAAAGCTGGCTGTCACCTTGAGGTTCCTGGCCACTGGCAACAGCTACAAGACACTTCAATATGGATTCTGGGTTGCCCACAACACCTTTTCTGTATTTATCCCACAAGTGTGCCAGGCAATTAATAACCAATGAATTATCTGAAGAAGTTCTCATTTGCCCAGATACTCCAGACGGATGGAAACAAGGTAACAAGTAGCACAATCTTTCTTCAACTGCTGCAATCTTCCTCACTGCGTAGGTTTGATTGATGGCAAACACTTTGCCATCAAGAAACCTCCAAAGACTGGCAGCTTTTTCTATAACTATAAAGGGTTTTTCTCCCTTTTACTACAAATTCATGGACTTTGGACACTCAACAAAAGCTCTTTCGATGAAACAATTGAGCCAGGCAAACTGAATCTGCCTGAAGCAGACCCTCTGCCTCATGATGACCAGTCACTTGAATACTTCCTTGTGGGAGACGACGCATTTGCTTTCAAGACATGGCTGATGAAGCCTCTGCCGCTTCACAACATGACTCGGCAACAATGAGTCTACAACAACAGTCTCTCGCGAGCCTGAAGAGTTGTGGAAAATGATTTCAGACTTCTGGCAGCTCGGTTCCGCTTTCTTCTCGTCACTTTGCCCTTCATATCTTCAGACAGAGTCATCAAGATCATCCATGCATGCTGTGTCCTGCAAAACTTGCTGCTACTCAGAAACCCTACAATTGGTGTAGCTACACCTGACCAAGGAAGCCCACCTGCCAGACATGGAACACCTGTATCGTGGCAACACAAGCAGAGCAGCAAAAGAGCAAAGGAACTACCTAATGGAGTATGTCAACTCTCCTGTAGGCAGTGTGCTTACAATAAATATTGTTTAACTTCTGAAATACATTCCAATCATACACACTCACACAGTCTCACTATGACAGAGTCAGACAAGGATATACAGATGTAGACACACACACACAAACACACGCATACGTAAATAAAACATACGCACAAACACGCATACGCATTTGCACATATGCCGACACGTGTACATATTCTAACACACAACACACCCTCCACCAAACAATGTTACAAACATAAAAAACAGGACCACAGACATACACACACAAGCAAGGAAACAAACAAACTTGCACAAACACATATAGATTCCCCAAAATATAGCGAGGAATATCGTAATATTTAGCATGAAGCATCAGTTTGTGAATCTTGCTTTTTTTTTCTTTTTTTTTCAACAGACTGAGATGTCAAAATTACAAAATGAATAAACTATAACGAAACCAAAGATGTCATTCTGAAATAGTTTGTAATAGTACAAACATAATTACAAGCAAGAATACAATACAAAGTCAAAGAAACACTTTTTTTCATGAAAAAAATAAACAAGAGAACGCATGCATGTAAACAAAATATAGCATTTCCCGTCAATTTGTTTAAATACCTGCCAAGTTTACAAGCTGGTATATATATGAGGTGGTCAAGATCTTGAGATCCATGACAGACAGATCCTGTGAGAGGGACAAGCAAAGAGTGCCGGCTTGTCTCGGCACACCGCCCTCTACAGGTTAAAGACGGTGATTTCCTAACCCCTAACATCCTTCCCCACTTAATACCTCATCATCCTCGATGACCAACGGAACAATATTAAAGCCATCAACTAGCTACCAACAAACGTATAACTCATAAATAAACTTGCCACTAGTATACCACCTGGTGACATAACACCTATATTAAACTGCACCATTACCTGTATCTTAATTTCCATGTACACAGCAAGGATGTCCCCTTTAACTCATTGACTCCTGAATTCTCTCATTCCCATAGGCTTAATACAGGGACCACCCGGTTCCAGTAAGCAAAGGGTTAAGTGTCATTTTTCAAGCTCGTAAAACACAGTATACGCTATACATACATATATACAAATATAATAATATGGCTGACTGCTGCTTGTGTCGAGACTTTAAACTCATAAGTCGTCTCACCAAAAAGTTATCTTCAAATCTACAACTCAAATAGGTATATCGCCATTCAATTTGCACAAAATGTCTACAAATTGGCGCTTCGATGTCCAAATGTCATTCCTGTATCACAAGCGGTAAGTATAATTTAACCTTGATGAAATGAATGGGGTGATCAAATGTCGGACAGACCCATTGCCAGACCCAAAACAAGCGTAACAAGTACATGAAAAGGCATGTTGACATATCGATATACAAAAATTAATCGTATGCAATTTCCTATCGCATATCTCTTTTTCTATGCAAATATCAAAAAACAAAAATAAAATATGTTGATAAAAGTCATATCCTGTCTCTAAACAAAAAAACATATTCTTCTATTATGCTATCAATCAAAACTATATGGATATATATATTCCTACCGGTAAGGCGCTACATTCTCCTGGCTCTAGATGCACTACAAATGGGCCCGTACTCGTTTCAGTTGTCCTTTGTGCCTCAAGCACCACTGCCTGATGTGCAGATATCACAACACTTTCCTCCTGTCTGAGATGGGCTGTTCCGATGGCATCCCTCGCTTGGCTCAACTTGAAACGGTTGTTGACTGCCTTGTAAGCCTTCTGCCAGGCTGTATTAGGATTCGGCCACTGCAATTCTGTCAAGTAGTCTTGTTCTTCGGCTTTGAACAGATGCTCCCAACGTTCCTGCAGTATGTTCATACCTAAAATCCTCAATGCGGTGTGGCTATTTTTGGTGGCTGTATTGTCTCTGGTCACAAGAACAACTCTATCAGGAACCAGGTGGCCAAGGGCTTCCACATAGGTTGTGAAGTATCCCACATGTGGTATTCGATCTCTGCTTGCCGACACCACCGTGAAGGAGGTAGGAATCTCCATGCATCCTGAAACCAGCAGGCCTCAACTTCTCGTTAAAATTCTGTCTTTCATCATCCTGAAACACTGATGAAAACGATCTTATGATTCACAGTTCATAAACCCAGCAACAGTCATTGACCCTCAGCATCAGCACCCTCCTGTGCTGTGATCACTCCCTTCACCGTGTTGGTCAACAGTGTCAAGACATGGCTTGGTAGGAGTTCGGTCTTTGGGGTGGATACTGCCGCGAGTCCAGGAACATTCAGGTCTGTGCCAGACACGTTCAGGAGACGATCAGGGGCCTGGAACGTGTAGAACTGAGAAGTAGTATCATAGGCTTGCCGAATCAGCCTGTCGGTAGCCCATGGGTCAGACAACGTCGTTAGGGTGGAGTAGGACGATAGTTTCTTGGCATGTCCAGCAGATGATGAGCTCGGCTGTTGAGGGGGAGACCAAACAGGCATGGGCCTGCGAATCCTGCGATGTGGACTGCTGTGCCTGCAAACAACTGTATTGCTGACCCTGCGACGGTCGACCCTGTGACAAACTGGGGGCCCCTGCGACGGTCGACCCTGTGAAAAACTGTAGTGCTGCCGGAAGGGTTGTGGAGGAGGCTGGAACTGTTGCTGGATTTGCTGTCGTTCTTGATTCTTCTGGATCTGGATACTTCAGAATCGAGGAAGCATGCTGTGTTGCCTCGAGATAGAATGCATTCCAGACCTCATCCATCTTGCTGGTTTCGTGAAACACCAACTCAGCAAACATCCTTTGACTCTCGCAACCCTTTTCCACAATCACAGCTTCAGTAATGGTAGCCCTGTGGAACTGACCTTTCTTGACAGCTGAAAAGACGCAAACAGGAGTAATGAGTAACATGGAGACCAACAAATTAGTTGGGTGTTCACTTTTGGCAATCAGTAAAGTGCAGAAATACTGTTCCTCGGCCAAATCTGAAGAGGAGATACCCCGCTTCTTGTATGGCACACCCTTGCTTGCGGATGCCTTGCTGAAAGCAGCCTTGCTGGCCTGAGGTCTGCTGCAAGAGCCGTCAGCATCCAGTTCTATGAGTCCTTCATTATCTTTATCGCCAGCCTCAGCATCTCTTCTTCATATCCTTTTTTCCCTCGTGATGTAGGTCTGCCTCCTGTTTGTTTCTACAACAGGTAAAAAAGCAAGACATGCCTTTCGGTCAGTAAAGTACATGACAATAATGTTCAAAAGACAACTGTTTGGTCACTGTCGGTTATGTTGGTAAGCAGAATAAGTGATTTATATATATATATATATATATATATTTATTTATATAACATACCATTTTTAGTGATTTTACAACGTACTGTTCCTTACCCAGCTACGGAGGGCCTGGTGAGGAACTTTAGGCCTAGCTTACAGACCACTGTCAATGGAGAAGGTGGAAACAGCTATTGATCTTAGGCCTACTATTTTGTTCACATGAACCTGGCATATATAAACACAACCCTTGGCAAGAGGAAGAAGCATGGAATGATGAGTGAGATGGAGACACAGGCATCACTTTGGTGTAAAAATACATGTATCCATTACTACATTTTAATGCTATAACACAAGGAGATAAGACAATGAGAACTTACCAATCCAGCAACACTGGGGTTCCTGCGATGTTCTTGACGTTTTGGTATTGATGGATCCAGCCAAAGGGTATGAGGAAGCGATCATTCTCTGCTGTTATCTTGATAGTGCCACTTCCTGAGACTCCTTTCGAAATCTTCATTAGCCTGCCAACTTTATCTCGTTGAGTTTTCACCCATCTGTAGACGTTGGCCTGGTTCGTCATCTGTGCCCTCCATCCCCAACTCCCTGGCCTTTTGTTGATAAAGGTGCTTCTTGGCCTCTCTGTTATTATAGTCTGCAGGCTTGTCATAGAACATGGGGTGTTGCTGGACACACTCCATAATGTCCACCCTCTCCTGGTCAGTCAAAACTTTAAAGGGGAAGCTTGAGCTGCCTCGATCTTCTGTGGTTTGAAGCTTCGCTGGCAGCTAGCTGCATGACTATGTTCATATGGTGGTACAGGTGATTCCACATCTTGATCACTGGAATCATGCGAAGAAGATTTCTTGCCTCGACCACAACCCTTCCCCTCCTTCCTGGCATTTTTGCAGTAATTAAAGCAGAAATAATTAAGTCCAGTATATATAGTGCAGTACTAATAACGTTTAGCAGCAATAATAGAGTCCAGCGGGACGAATAAAATCTAGCACTTCAGGAATAGTGATAACGATTCCAGCAGGGGTCAGGTAGTCACTAGCTGCATGTGGCTAGGTTGCGCGCAGGTAGGATCTAGGACGCCTCTATGCTACTGCCCTCATCGGGACTGGCATAGGGTATAGTGAACTAGTGCGTAGTCGTGGCGTACAGTAACGTAGTGTTGCGTTGAAAATGCGTACTTTCTGCGTCTAGTGTCTACACAGAAAGTACCCGAAAAAAATAAACATGTTTAATTTTTTGTGTCCATCTTGCGTACCCCTTTGCGTCCCTCAGCGTATAGACCAGCGTAGGGCAGCGTATATGCTCTTCCAGGCGAAGGAAGGAAGGAAAAAAGAGGAAGAAGAAAAGAAAAGAAGGGGGATATCAGTTGCAATTTTCCCGCCAACAAGTTGTGGATCGGGGGAGGCAAAAGGCCCTTGCCTCCCCCCCACCCCGTCCCCGCCAAAAAAGAGAGAAGGAAGGATAAGGAAAAGAGGAGAGCTAATAGGGAACAAAAAAAGAGGAAGAAGAAAAGAGAGGGAGAAAAGAAGGGGAGATCAGTCAACAATGTGTGGAGCGGAGTGGGGCCAAAATGACCTTGCCCCCCCCCCCCCCCACCCCCCAGCAAACCTTAAAAGAGAGAGAAGGAAGGGAAGGGAAAGAGGAGAGAAAGGGAAAGAAACAGAAAATGAAGAAAGGTAAGGGATATCAGTTGTAATTTTCTCGTCAACAAGGTGTAAATCGGGGGGGGGGGGGGGGCACTGGCGTACTGATGGGGGAGGGGGGGGGGGGGGGGGGCTTTGGGGAAATAAAATTCAAACCTTTTTTTATTTTTTCTAATTCCATAACGGTGGTTTACAAATAATGCTGAAATGACATAATTTTCCCAAATTTTTCCTCACTTTTAAGCAAATTTTACTTTTGTATGCGTTTGTTGGAAAATGACAAATTCCTAAATTTATAGCCAGGCAAGAAAATGCTTCTTCAGATGCCTACATGTCAGGGCCCGCGGAACGGCGGGGATCGGGATCCTCGAGCCCCCCCCCACACTTTTTTTGAAAAAGTATATTAAAGAGAAATAGAAAGAAAGAGAGCAAGAAAGAAAAAATAGTTAACTGCCAGTGTCACATTATAATGAGGTATCAAAATATGCTCATCTGACCATGATTAAATTAAATGCCTAAAACCACGAAGG